>PNEQ01092637.1:0-80969 GCA_003012365.1 Medauroidea extradentata
CACTTTGTTCCAGTGCCTTATGTGCACGTCTGCAGTTCTGCTTCATAGATATTGGCAGCGTGCCTTTGAACTGTGACGTTTCTCATTTGACTGTACCAATCACAATAAGGTTACTGTAACACCACACGTCTGTGATTTGCGTGTAAAACCCCACGACACACGAATGTTAAAACATCCAATCTCTGACCGTGAAGCAAGTCTGCAGACGTGCACACAAGTCACGGACACAAAGTGAGGCAAATTTCTTTTCGCGAAAAGTTCATGTCTCTACACATGAGTGTAAAACCAAGCGCTGAAACGGACTGGGGCAAAATATTTTTTCGTGGGAAGTTCGTGTATACTTCATGCGACAAAATTTTAACAATAATTTCTAAAACAACCCAAGGTCAGAAACAAAAGTTGTTCATATGAAGAAAAAAACTAAATAGTTTAAGAGAGCTATTACAATCAGATGGTCTCTAATGCACAGTAAAATATAGTGTGGTGTTATTCACATCGATCAATAAAACACAGGTCATACTACAACTTTCAGTAATAATACCATTTTGGTAAAATTGTGAACTTTGTTAGGTTTTGAAATCGCCGTTTCAATTGGTACAAATGAACTGACGCACGCTTCACACTGGCGCGTCTCAGTACAGGTAAAGGAACGGTTATTTTTTCATAATTTACTTGCTTCGGTGATACGTTTTACGTACAGAAAGCGTGCGGCATTCTATATGCTGTGCGTTCGAGTGTGAAAAGATAGATCTTTGCATTTTTTTCGCGCGTTCGTGTCATTCTTTATTCGTTTGAAAGGAGAACGCGCAAAAACAGACTTGACATGTCAGAAACACAGCTGGATGTTCGCCCCACTCTTCGTAGTATTAAATCATATGATGCCAAGACGTGTGCTTCAGAGACGTTAGTCGCGAGCCCAGATATTCCCCGCTGCGAGACGAAGCAAGTTCTCCCGTCTTTTATTTCATTACATCTGATCCAATAGTATAACCGCCGCGAAGCGGGAAAGAATTTCTTTCGGTCGACGAATATCCGTCAACCTTCTTTCCTTAGCTGTCTGTCGTACAGCCGCGGCACAGAACGACGAAGAAACTAGAAGCGAAACTGTTTCACATAAAATTGTTGAAGTCATTAATCAACAACTGCGAATGGGCTGACAAATAGGAAATCGTCCTCGCGACCCAGCAACCGTTCAGACACAAGGTCAGATTCAGAGCCACGTGAAGCCAGTAACAAAGACGCTTGTATCAAAAACACCCCCACGCCATTTCGCTTCTGTATACAGATTCTAGTGCGGAATCTAGTACCGTGTCATATCGCCTTAAGAGGGAGGGATGGTAGCCATCTGAAATTTTTTGGCAAATGTATGGGACTCTTCCCTTACTGCCGAATAGAAAACATATTTATAGCATTTCAGACATTACAAATATTCCTTTACCGTTACTGTTGTTAAAGATCTAATTGCAATTAGGAAGTTCTCAATAGGCCTACGTTCCTGACTGGAACTAGAAATATAACTAAAGTCTATCTACATGTATACAATTTAACAGTAACGCTCAATTTCTATAAATTTACCCAAAATGAAAGTAATAACATAAAAGACGAAAACACAAGATGGCGACGATCTCTATCTTTCTCTCTCTCTCTCTCTCTCTTGCTCTCTCTCTCTCTCTCTTAAGAGGGGTGTTGACCAAAAAGTTCAATTGTTATAATAGTTTTTATGTTTGTACGAGAAATGTATTGTTTTGCAGACATATGTTAAGAAAACTTTTTACTGTAATGAAAATAATATTAGTTGACATAATTTTTTAATAGTGGCGAGTCTAAGCTCGAGTTAGCATAAAACGGTTTCATGCTAGGAAGGAGAACCAACTGACTTAACGAAATGAAACAACTGACGCTGAATGAAGAACAGTATCACGAGATACACGGAGATCTGTCTAATAAATGCATTGTATATTTTTTGAAACTAAGGAAAATAATTATTGCAAATAATAAATTGCCCATTTTAAATTTTGTATAAAAAATATCCAATGAGATTTTTATACATTTATTGGCGTTAACTATTTCATTTCCCTGTGTCAGCTGGTATTCATTTCTAGCATTAAACTGTTTTATACGAATCTGATGTCCGACATGCCATCACAAACAAAAAAATTATGATAAAAAAATTTTATTATAGTATAAAAAAGTCATGTTGTATGTCTGTGAAAACCATACCTCGTTCAAACAAAAAATGTATCAAAACAACTTTTTTTTTCGGGGAAGTTCCTCCTTAAGGTAACTGCGGTCATGTTTGTGGAAACCTTGCAAACAAGCGTTTCACTGAAGTCTCCAATGGCTACTGTATCTCCTATTTGTCAACATAGCGATGGCCCAATTAGAAAGTGAAACAACTAAAGAGTTCCAGTTTTGAGTAAAATGCATACAGAAAGATTTCCGTTTCGCCGAAAAATCTTTTGACATATTTCGTGGTGTTAGTTTGAAGCAAAAGTACAAAGACAACCCTTCAAGGTGTTTAAAACGTTTATAGTTTGTCTTTGCCGAAATTATCACACTTGAAATTAAAAGAATTATAATTTCTATAACTTTATTGGCAATTAGAATTAAGTGCTACGTTATTAATATAAGAGAATTTACGTGTTGTTTTTCTTTTTAATTGGGAATCTTCAGAAGACCACAATGTTCTACGCTTTACAATAACTTCCTAAATTGTATGAAAAGGTTTTCATCCATTCGCAGTTTTGGACACTTATGCTTCAGCATGTAAATAGAGAAACAGTTAAGCATTAATATTATACGAGTATGGTAATCTTAGCATCACTTTTTCCTTAAATTTGTATGTGAACGCTATAATTATGCACGGGAAAAAACTTTTTCCATGCCTACTTTCTTAGCACTCAAATGTAACGGTGTGGTAAATTTATAAATAATAGTGTTTACTGATTATGGTTTTGTATTTTTCAATATTTGAGTAGAATAATACCTATCAATCTTGACACTGCAATGTCATCCCCAATAAACACAATTTCAAGGCCTACTAATATTTTTATATGTTTCATAGCTACACGATTGTAGGATACGTGAGATGTGCTATTTATTTAAGAAATATTATAATAAACCAATATTCTAAGTAAATATTTTAATTTTAATGTCTGTGATTGTGAGATTATTTGATAATGTAAACTTAAACACAGAGGTTGTTGATATTGACGGGTTTTAGACATATATTGAATGAATTTTAGCTGGCACTGAAACAATTCCAGTCGTTTCACGTCACGTTAGATGCAAGACCAATGAGCTAACATACTTTTGATAGAAGTCGTACGTTGTACGTCCAGAAGCTTCCACATGACGAGCACATCACGTGAATCCTGGGCTTAATTGGTGCTTACTAGGTGGTTGATTTTTTACTACATTTGTATAGAACTTACTGCCTCAAATTATGGAGTTAATAAACACTATAATTTACATTTAAAAAATGTAAACTGTCTGAACATTTAATTCACTCACTTGCGATATCTCAGGTCAATAGCAAGACATTCTACAAAATTGTTTGATACAAATATTTTTAAATAATTTCTCAATAGAAATTGGTTAAAGTTCATACATTTTTGTCGCTGATGAACTGTAGGCCTCAAATCTCCGACACATAATAGGGAGGTTTACAGCAACGAAACGGGTACGGCGATGCCGTTGACAGAAGCATACTAGGTCGGTTACCGGATACGTAAGGCAGGCACTGACCTTGTGTTGGAAATTCCCAGTTGGTTGCATTTTGACTCAATATAATTACTCGAGTTCACTTTTTGTTTATTCACGTAATAATATGACGATTTGAAATCAGCTGTTCATGCAGACATATGCAGCGTTAAGGTGAAAGTTGGACAACCCACACTCTAAAAAATTTTGTAAAATTTACAAGGATTTTCTTTGTACTTTTACAAATCATTGTGAAAGTACAAAGGTTTTCTTTGTAAAATCATTAGTTTATGAAGTTACAAAGGTAAACCTTGTAACACTACACAGGAATTATTTGTACCTATAACGGCCCTTCCTGCATTGTAATTTTTTTTTGTAAAATATGACAAGGCACTTTTACGTAGTTCTAAAACCTTCTGTAAATGTTGAAAAATTTTCCTTGTAAAATTATTAGTTTATAATGTTAATAGGATTTTGTTTGCAAAAAAACTTAGAAAAAATGTGTAGTCTACAAAAATTGTAAGTTCGCCGGAATTTACTTATGCAAATACGACAACCTCTGAAAAGCATTTTTCTGGAATTAAGTGAATCTTTACATTAATTGCGTGATTTGAATGAAAGAATTATTACTGAACTCTACATTGAATGTATACAAATAAATAAAAACGTACCTGTACAGAAGTGACGGTGGTCTTAGGACAAGATGCGTGGAAATTAAGTGTGGGGACAGAGGTTCGAAACCTATCACCTCCCGGGTTTATTTTTTCAAAAATCTTTTCATATATATGTCCTTTATTCAAAAGTTATTTTATAAATAAGTTCAGTGTTATTTATGCAGTACAATGAACCTTTAAATATTTTTTTCCTTATTGAAAGTACAGCTACAAGGCTAGTAATTTTAAAGATATACTTTGTATTTTATTACAAGGATAACCATTGTAGTTTTACAAGGAATTGCTTTGGCAACTGGGTTTCCAAGGATTTTCGCTGTAAAAGTACAAACATTTTTTACAGTGCACAGCCTAATTTTTACGTGAATATTCTCTTCCGTTTTCCGTCTCTAGGCCTCATAGAACATACATAATGCTGTGTATGTTTGTCTAGTCTCTGAATAATACAGGCCGGGAAATGGTAGTCTTATGTCAACGTTTGGTGTTTATGATTCTTCACACTCCTCATTCTGTATGTTACTTGTGTTGATTTTATATATATTTTTTTAAATTTCTAGTTTCAATACGTTACTCTTGTCGAATACTTCAACTAAAATACGTTTCATTGTTAAATAAGATTCGAAGATACGAGAAGAAGTTAGTACGCCTACATACCTGTAGCTATGCATGCTCTATAGCTACGAATATGGCAAATTCTAATACAGTTTGAAAAAATAAATGTTAAAAATTTGGCACAGGGAATATTTCTGCTTCTTGAACAGTGGTATCGGGTAATATGTGTAAACTGACCAATCACAGAGCTGTCGTGAATTTTAAGTTACATGAAGTTGAAAATTAAACAGCTCAAATTGGCTTGCTTTCACTTCAACATGAATTAAAATTTCTTCCGTCTCTGCCAAACATAGTGAAGTTTCATTTTACTGTTGTCTCGCACTTTGTTAGAACCGTTAGCGATAACAGTGCACTAGCGGCAGAATTTCTGCCCTGTGCGAAACGTGTCGTAGAATCAACCAAAGTACAGAGAAGCATATTTTAGAGGCTGTTCCAGGAACTACGGTGTTATGACTGATTCTCGAAGCACGATGTCCCGGCCTGTAGCAGCAATATAGTAGGCAAAGCCCCGAGCGAGGTGGGGAGAGTTAAAAAAGTTCATAGACGTGACAAGTGTGTACGCTCGAGTCCGTATAACTGCTTCGAGGTCGACACAATTACCCCTCCCTCTGTTCCCGTACGCTGAAGACGTCCTTGGCTACATGCAGTGACCAATGAATGCCTGCAACTAGCGTCGGTCACCGTCGACTCTGAACAAACACCGTTGATGCAGAATTCCGTCTTCGTTATCTTGTCTTCAAATGCAATGCGATGAGCAGGCACCCGAGAGATACGAGTCATTAAGTTATGAATCGTGCTGAGAAAATAGGATAAAACGAAATTGAGATAAATATAAATTTTTTGCACGAAGGCGTAAAAATTTGTGTAAAATAAAAAAATTACTTAAACTGCATACTGTTTTATTATACCCAACCAAGTCGTCGAAGTATAAGACTAGGTTTTATAAATTATTGAACGATAAGATTTGCTAAAATTACGTTTAATGAAATGTATGGAATATTCTAAAACCTTCGGCTACTGGTAAATATAATATATGTTGAATTATTTACATTTAATTATACATGTCTGTATATATAAATGAGGGCGTGGTAAGCGTAATGTCAACGGTACTCGCCTTCCACCAAGGTGATCCGAGTTCGATTCCCGGCTCTGAACCTGTTCCCGGATGGTCGC
The DNA here is from genome assembly GCA_003012365.1 of Medauroidea extradentata. Lineage (NCBI taxonomy): Eukaryota > Metazoa > Arthropoda > Insecta > Phasmatodea > Phasmatidae > Medauroidea > Medauroidea extradentata. The sequence continues at coordinate 6,159 of PNEQ01092637.1, forward strand.
AAGTGGGAATCGTGCCGGACGATGCTGCAGATCGACGGGTTTTCTAGGATATTTCCAGTTTCCCCCATTTCTTCATTCCGGCGCCACCCCATTCATACATCATATCACCCCTAAGCATCGGTAAAATACTAGACAATATAGTGGTGACAGAAATCTCTTCCCTTTATATATATATATATATATATATATATATATATATATATATGTGTGTGTGTGTGTGTGTGTGTGTGTGTGATATATATATATGTGTGTGTGTGTGTTAATTATAGCATACTATATATTTATTTACAATTCTGCCGACATTATTACAAAAATTTGAATATTGTATATAATAGATTTCTAGTCCACCTATAATTAAATGCACTAAATACTACCATTAGACAACAATTTTACTAACATTGGTACTTACATCAAAATAATTTAAATAGTGTTCAGAACTGTCATTCTAAATGTAACATCGAAATAGATATTCCTGTTTCCTCGCTTCCCCAACATCCGCAACCTTGTCACATACGAACCACAGTTCGTACTCTCATCACTCGTCGGCGTTCCTGAAGTCGCCTTACTTTCCATATAACAATATTAGCGCTATCCTTTTATGATTGCCCTGCTCCCTCGCCGTTGTCTTTACTACGCTGACAGCAATATATATTCTAATATCGTTGCCTTCTATGTGGAAACTCTACTTATAAGAGTCCTTCTAAGTGAATTTAGGGCACTACGACGTAAATGGCTTTGCCTTATCTACAAGTATATATGAAAGAAGGAGTTACTGATTTTTTTGTGAAAATAATTTTGTTCCAACTCGTTTTAATGCCAAGATGGTGTCTTACCCCGCATGTTAAATTATTTAATTTTCCGCTTTTTCTAAGTTATGAGGTAAGTGCGAAATTCGAGATAATAACGTGACTTATATCGGTCTCACGAAGACAAAGGGGAAACATACATCCTGGCGTCTGTAGTCATATTATTTGGCTTTTGACACGTACAAAAATAACAAAGTGTAACAGATCTGATGTGCGTGCTGTTAAGACCTACATTGCTCGCTCACTACATGCGTCATCGCCTACACGCGCAAGGCGCTGACCTGACGTCTGTATTCCCCTCGCCTATCACTAGGGACCCTTGTTTTTCGCGAAAAATGTTTTGCCTCACTTTGTTTCGTTGCCTTTACGTTCACATCTGTAGTTCTGCTTCGTGGTCTATGATTGGATATTTTAACTGTCACGAGTCGTGAGATTCTACCGGCAAATCACATACGTGTGTTGTTCTAGGATTGTTATTGTAATTGGATCAGTCAAATTATATGCATAGACCCGCTGCCAATAACCATGAGGCACAACAGTTGATTTGTACGCAAGGCACTAAAACAAAGTGGGGCAAAATTATTTTCGCGAAAAACAGGGGTCCCTACGTATCACGCGCCATGCGTTGCAGGAAGTTCATAAATACGCCACTTTAACGACATAGTTCCACCTATGCCGATTGTGTCAATGTACAAAAATAAAGTTTACTTCAAACGATACCACAAGGGAGGTTTCAAAATATCATATCAATTATAAAAATCATTTCGGACCCTTTCAAAGTGGCTATAAACTGCTTTTTCAACCCGGTATATATTTTAAATTACCAATGGAATTCATGTGAAACTACTCTAGAAGTATGCACTGAACTTTGCTTAAAACTTTCCACCAATAAAAATATTGGGTCTCCACTGAAAGTGTCAGTCAGGCGAGTAATCTAGGACACCACTGTACGCCGTTTCAGTGTCTTGCAGTAGAGGCGATACCGCACCAGATGAGCCGATCAACATCGCCCTTGGCGCCGTGCCTCACTTGCACAAATACAAGGCCAGTAGGCGGGTGCCTCAAGAGGGCGTGGTAGATAAATAAGCGCTGAGTTCTACGATTGAGATTTACACGTTTTTGAAAGTCAATATAGAAAAACTACAAAACAGCATTTCTTGATAATTAAATTAAGACAACTTTATTAACAAACATTTACCCAGAATATATTGTCTGTGATTGCTGTTTTTTGATGTTTGCAAATAGGCTTCGAGAAACCTACAATTCTAAACTGATGCTTTTAGCACTGAATAATAAAGGTATCACGCACTCTTAAGAGTGGTGAGTACCTGACACATGGCATATGTTGTAACGTCTCGTGTCTCACGAATACATTACTACGCGGAAGTGCTTCGATTATACCAAATGCGGATATCTAGGAACAGAAAACCTACTTGAAACATTTTTTTACTTTTTTAAATTCAGCACGTTTTTTAGAACCGTGATTCTGGGGTCTATTAAAATGGCTAAAAAAACTACTTTATTTTATACTGAAGAAATACTGCCTGATTTTTATAGTGCAAAACAAGATCCAGGCACTGGTCTTTACTTCATACTACGTAGAAATAAAATTTTAGGGTCATTATTTGAAGTACTATAGGAAGGGAAAGGAATATTTCGCGAGTTCAACGACATGCGTTATGAATCCATTGTCCTATTTATACACAAGCCCCGGCCATTTGTCCATTAGCTGCTACTCACTGGAACATCAGACAATGAACGAATAGACGGGCTCAAGTATGTATAGTACAGTGGAGTCTAACAAGTCAGTCATTGAACTCGTGAATTACTCCTTTCCCAACCTATAGGTAGTACCATGAACATTTCGCGAAAATAATTTTTCTCAGTTTGTTTCAGTGCCTTACGTGCCCACCTGCAGTTCTGCTTCGTGGTTATTGGCAGCGTGTCGCAGTGAAGTGATGACTTTCATTTGACTGTACCAACCACAGTCAGATTACTGCGACACCACACATATTTCATCTGCAGGTCGAACCCCAAGACATGTGGGCCGCGGTTGCCGAGTGGTCAGACCATTCGCCTCCCACCAAGGCGATCCGGGTTCGATGCCCGGTGGGTTCGGACCCAGGATTTCCGCATGTGGGAATCGTGTCGAACGATGCGGTTGGTCTGCGGGTTTTCTCGGAGATCTTCCGTTTCCCCCACCCTTTCATTCCGGTGCTGCTTCATATTCACCTCATGTCACCCCTGACCAGTGCTAAGTCCTCGATGTTAAGCGCTGGCCAAAATCTCTCACACCCCAAAACACGTGAGAGATAAAACATCCAATCACCGACTATGAATCAGAACTGCAGATGTGCACGTAAGACACTGAAACTAACTGGGGCAAAATTATTCTCGCAAAACGTTGATGGCTCTGCGCTGCGAACAGAGGCGATATGACTCTCGGCGAGCGTGATACTCCAGCTGTTATCGGCCCGCAGTTTCCACGCGTCAAACACGGAATTGCGACACCGGTACACAATACAAGGCGGATTATTGTCGGTTCAGAATGCAGTGAACAATTGCTTGACGTTGGTAGTCGGGACCGCGACACCGAGCTGTTCTTCGAGGCGTGCCGCTTCAAAGCAGCGGCAGAGGCTGACTAAATGAGTTGCGAATTCAATATCTGCGACGGGCACTATTCTCATGACTCCGCGCGAACCACGTGAAGGAACGTGCTTTTGTAGTTTCAAGCCTTTGTGGCGGCCTGCTTCTATTCGTCGCTACTCGTGGGAATACCCCGCTGGATAACTGACATACATACCAAAGTCTAATAAACTCTAATAATGTCAGAATATTAGAACAGATATTATCTCTTCCAACTGTATAATATCACTAAAAACTTCCGTCGAGCTTTTTCCTCGGTCGATGATTTCAAGTTAAATAAACAGCGTTATAATATCGCGCAAAAAAAATCCCACAGTAATTTTATTTAATTTTTTAATTTTTATATATGTACTAGATTTTTTACATAAATTGTGGTTGGTCAAAGTAAAAATTGGCATTTCACTGTTTTAATATAGAAACTACAGCGTACTGAATAAACTTACCGAAATAATTCTTATTGAATAATTATGTTAGTATAGGCTCTAATGTCTCGTACATAAAAGCCAAATTTAACTTTTCTTTTTGAATTTAAAAAGGTTAAAATAAGAATTTAAATAAAAACTATTCCGGAATATTTTTAACAATCTAAAACATTTATTTTGTGGTTTAATATATTTTATATAGAAGACCTTGCAGTCTACAACATCGCTGTTAGTGTGAATTATTTCAGTTTGTCGAGTCAGTTGATGTTAGCGTTCTTCTTAAAATTGTGACATGCAAACGTTTACTTTGCCAAGCCCTTAAGTAAAAACCTTGTTTGATTAAAACATTTCTCTCGAACAAAATTAATTCCCAAATTATGTCTAAATATAATCTAGTATTAATATAAAAATTAAAGGATATATGAAAATGTCTGTCTACTCTACTCTCAGATTACGTCTTCGTCAGTTTGTGAAGTGTGTGAAATACAATTCCGAGCAAAAACGACCGATACTTGACGTTATTTTCGAACAGCCTCTACAATATTACGTCCGTATTCGGCCAATTATTTAACCCGATGCTCGGGGCCATGCTATATCGTTTCTAATGCTTCAACGATATTTTTTTTAAAACAGTAAGCAATATCAGATTTCAAAAACGGTTCCGCAGTTTTGTTAAAAACAGTGGTGATTTTGCAAGACAAAATGCACAATGGTTTCATCTAATTATGCAATTAAGGAAACTATGTTAAAACTAAACTAATTAGCCAAATTTATATAATTTTTGTCTAGGAAAAATTGCACTACATAGTAACAACAATAACTTTTAGAAAACTGTGCAACAGTTTTTCTATACATTCTCTCGTTTAAAATTTTAAAATTAATCATCGTGAAACCGTAGAAATAATACTCGATACATTTAGTGACTTGAAGAAAGTTCAACACACTGAAAAGACACAACTTACAAAATTTATACTTGTAAGAATTTTTACACCTGATCTAGCCCATAAACACCGCCCAAAGCATTCAGCTATACAAAATACACAAACAGAAAAGTAATGGAAAAAACTTGAGTCTCAGTCTTCATGCCGTAAATTTGGATTTATGTCAGTATATCTAGTCAGACATAACAAATTTTAGCGACACTAATTTTACCCACAATGTCTTGCAAATAACGTACAAAACGCTGGGCAAATACATCTACGTACTGTAAAATACACTAACAGATATATAGCGCAATGCCGTTCGTCTAACTTGGGCATTACTGTAATTTTATTTTTAATTTCACAAATCTCAGTTACTGTTTTGTAACTGTCCAGATCACTTAACCATGAATGTTTGCATCTTCGTAGTAAATTACGCAATTTAAATATTTTTAACAGATCCATGTTTACGTAATTTCATTCGGAAATTCATGTCTGCACTTAGCTGTACGTTACGCCGTTTAAATTATCTTAACATTTTATGGTCTTAAAAAATCTTATTCTATCGCCCGAGTATTACCTCACTGTTTCCAGCCGTTTACAATGAGAACTGGAGAAGCGTTAATTTAAATAGCAGCATTAGTAATTATTTCCTTAGTTGAATATTGCATTCCAAAATGATAATGACCGACGAATTATATAACTGAAAATCAACGGCAATAGATTGAATTATCAAAATATGTATCCACCCAACAAAGCAGATTAATCAGATATTGTTACCTATCGCGGAATATGGCAATTACGTCAGGAACGGTTTATGTTCAGATTCAGTGCCTAAGAAGTTATATTTGTTCGTTGAGTGAAGTGAAGAGATTTTGGTCAGCATTTAACATCTACGTTTTAGCGTTGGTGAGGGGTGGCATGATATGAGCATGGAGCAGCGTCGGAATGAGGGGGGCGGGGGAACGTGAGACACCCGAGAAAATCCACCGACCAGCGGCATCGTCCGGCACGATTCCTAAGTATTTCCTCAGTGTGGCTAACCTGTCATCGTCAGCGAGTAGTTCATGGACGTATCGTCAGACACCAAACAGGTTTATTCACGCGTCACGTGAAACATATGGACCAAAGCTTTGTTTGTTTTTTATTTAATTACTTATTTTTGAACCCCCGCAGTCTAAGTTGTTTACTTGTAAAACTGAGTGTTGTTTATATTTTCATAGTATTAAGGTTATTGCTTTTATTGTTATTGATGGTTAATGAATTAATTTTATTATTATTTAAATATTTCCAGCCTGACAACAATTTGAGTTTTGAGGGTTAAGTTCGTTTTAGTAATTTTCGTAATTTTATGAGTTTCCAGTATTTTTTTTTATTTTAAATATTATTTTGGTTGAATATTTAAATTCAGTGACTAGTTTAGGATTCTAGAAAGCACCCTAGGATGCGTTCTGAGAGTTAGCGATGCCGAGAGCAGTGTTTTATTTTGGTAAACAATTTTAAAAATATATTTTTTAAATTGTTGAGGAGAAGCGAGATTGAGCTATCTGAATACGCGTCGATTTTTAGGAAGCGTGTCGGTGATGTGACGACTCCGCTTAGATAATTTAATTTTGCATTTAAAGTCCGACATCAAGAGTTGTTACAGATATTAAAGGGTAGGCCGAAGACGCGGCGCGAGGACGTTGTGGCCGGAAGAGTGCCTGTACGGTAATTTTATTGTGGTATGAATTAATCTGTAGTGAGGTGTGTACTACCGCAAGCTACCGCGGAGGCCGATGAACTTTATTGCGTCGAGGCCTCAGAGTGAGCCGGGTCTCGCTTTAGGGAAGACATCTCAGCAGTTTCCTTCGATACGTGTCATCTGGGGCAGCAGAAGACTACAGGGAGCAACGCCGCATTTCGCATCGTAGGACCAAAACAGCTAAGTGCCAACAACGATCTCGATAGCGTTATGCTAAGTTTGGTAGTAATACCTTGGCCATTAAGTACATTATATTGCCATTTAAATTATAATGGCGGAATATTCCTTTAATTAACTACGGTGCTTTCTACGCCAATCTCTTTGTTTCCACACCCATATTAAAACCTGTAATGAAGGGTCTTTCATGCTTCTACAAGAGTTAGCCTGGATGAGTCTGTCACACCCAGAGTGGTGTAGGTATATTTAATGTTCACTTATTGGTTTTGCACATTGTCTTACAAAATTCATAAATATTGTCGCATCCCTGAGAATCTCTTTCATGTCATTGGTATTCTATATTTAAATAAATTTACACGAACCATCTTGACGAGAGTATTTATGACAGTTATGTTGTATTAGTAACATCAGGTAGTTCCAGTGCACGAGTATCACCGCTGACGCCGATGGTAAGGTTAAGGTGTCCGCCTGTAGGTGCACAGATACACACACTTGCTTTTAATTATAAAGTTCCTGCGACGCTGTACACGGCGTTACGTACTGATAGTGGCGTTGTGTCTGCACTTGTTGCACACGTAAACAAAGCAAGCACATTATTCGGGGCCGGAATTAAAATATATATATGTATGTATATATATATATATATATATATATATATATATATATATATATATATATATATATAAGTTTTTCCGCTACTCTGTTTCAATGCCTTAACGTACACATATTTCGTTCTGCCCTATAGTTATTTGCTGCCTGCAGAGTCGTATCACGTGACTGTGCCATTCAGAACAAGATGAACTACGACACCACACGTATGTGGTTTGCTGTTAGAACCACAAAGACGCTGGGAGTTAAGGGCATGGCGCCTTCTTCACACTATTTACGCGGTTCATATATTTTTTTGAGCTTAAAAGGGAGCAGATATAACAAATCTGTTTCGCAGATTTGTTTTAATAAGTTTTTACCTTGATATATAATTTTTGAAGACAGTAAATTACACTATTTCGACTAGTAAGGCAATTAAAAAAAAATTCGTTGAATACATAAATATCGGAAACCATAATACATACAGTCATGAAGAAAAACCGCTAAAATGGTGAAAACTATTTTTAATAAAACTGCCAAACATATTTTTGGTGTCAGCTCACGTTGAATCTTAAATGATAACTATCGCGTTAGTACTAGAAACATGAGCTCAATGCCTTAAAACACAATGTAAAAACTGTACATTTACGCGTACAAATGACTGGTAAGTTTACATTTTTATACTTGTAATCACGGAATACAATGTCAGTAAGTGTAATTTCAATTCAAATGTTCTTACTGATCCAAAAACGTCTACAGATCCTTGATTAAAACACACGTATATATAGATAAATATACTAGAAAATTGAAGTATAGGGAAAGTAATAATTCGCGAGTTCAATGAAGTAAAATAGAACATTTGTAAGTATTTATGATTTTGGCAAAGCTAATATTTCAAATTTTTTTCTGGAGCCACAACTGCCTACTCGTTGATGAAGTTTTAGCCATTTATAGAAATAATTAAATTTTTTAAACATAAACCTTAATCCGACTATTTTTGTACGCCAGTTGACTTGTTATAACAAGCTCGAGCGTTGCCCAATCACTAGGCTGCGCTACATACATTAGTTGTACAATTTAGCAAAAATACCCGAAGCAAAAAAGAGTAAAATGTTTTACCTTATGAACTGAGGAGAGTGTGCTAAAATAATACCAGTAAGTGCCAAAAACAGCAAATTAAAATTTCCACGTAGTCTGTGTTGAATGGATCCCAGGTCATCAACTGCATTTAAACATTAAGTATTGGTGGTCTAGTAGTTATTGGTCGTTGACTGCTGACTCAAATGTCGTGGACTCGTTTCCTCCCAGGGCCGGACATTTCCGTTGACTAGTAATAGAGGAAAATCTGTGTATTCGAGCAGACAACATCTGTTCATTAGCTGCTGGCTGATACAATGATACAGAGCACGTTAAGGTTTATCTGTGTTATTGGCTCAGAGACTTCCAGGTGACGTCAAATAAGTCAAGGGCCAATTGCGGAAGTGACACGAACTTATAGTGGCTGGAATTCTAGCGTGTTCGTAAAAGAAAACGCGAATTTTTTAGGTCTCTAATAATAATTATATTTAAAAAAAGAAAAAAATCCAAATTACTGTTCCAGATATCATAAAGTTTTTTTTTTTTCGCACCAACTTGCCACAGTCACGAAATCAAAATATATTTTAGAAGTTATTAAAATTTTAGTACGAGTTATTTAACAAAATATTACGTCATTGATACTTTACATGCATTTCATGTATTTCTACCGCTATGTACAGTAAAAAGACAGGGCCGTAAGTGGTGTAAAATTACACACAGTAGAGGTGCAGGTGCTCTCCGACAGAGAAAATGGTTTGGTACAGTTTGTATATAAGTTTTCATATAACAAAGTAACCATGCACTTGTTGAAACAACATAATATATCATTGGCATGTTATTTTTTTCAAACAGGAGGCTTTAGCCCTGTTAAAAATTAATTTAAGTCAGAACAACAAAACAAATTTAATTTTCCGCGAGTAGTATAGAATTTACAGTTTAAAAAGTATATTGTTTCCTCAAACGCATATTTGTTTCCCCATACAAACATGTAGACCTATACGGCCGACGGCTGCTAACCGTTTGCTATGTGCGTAAAGAAATTGTATAAATTGTTACAAAAAACAATGTAATTACAGTATTCAAAAGATTATATCTGCAACATCTGATACTACTAACAAGTTTGTATCCTAAAGGGTGGAATTAAAGTTGCAGGAAATCAGAAAGATTTAGGTGGCCTTCTGGCTGATAAGCGGTGAGCAGAGTATCGGTCATTACCATAACATTAAAAAACTGTCCAGCGTGCTTAAATTATGCCTATTAGTAAGGTCACGATTTTGTCGCGAAAAATTTTTTGCCACACTTTGTTTCAGTGACTCGCGTGCACATCGGCAGTTTTGTTTCAAGGTTATTGGCAGCGTGTCTTTGTTCAGACACGTTACGCATTTTACTGCACCTATCAGAATAAGATTACTGTGAGTCTGTACGTCTATAATTTGCCAAGGCAAGTGAGAGTAAAATCATCCAACCAAAGACGACGTAGCAGAGCTGCAGGTGTGCACATGACGCATCGAAATCAATTGTTGCAAAAATCTTTTCGCCGTAAAATCGCCGCTCTGCCTATTAGGAATAGCATTTGAAGAACGTTATATACGTGTGTATGATCATTTCAAGTCCTCCATTTATATCTAAAGTTTATTTATAAGCTGTCGAAAACTGCAAAAGTGGGTGTTTCTTAACTTGGAAGAGAGAAGTTCGCCGAGAGATTCCATTCCCAAAGTTGGGAGCTGAGGAACGTTGTTTTCTTGGGAACCACTGTCTGAAATGATATCCGTGAAAACTAGTTCACGGGTCTGCAATATATGAACATTTTTGGCGCAGAATCTTTCCAAAAGTGTGGGCGTGTACAACACATCTATGTCTTTAATAATACGTCATAAACTTAAACGGTCATATCTTAATATCTCATAGACGCGTGTTGGCGAGAAGACTTCACGTCAGTTTAGAGACTTGCGCCTAGAGGCTAGGTTGCGGTGTGATGTCTGTGCTGCCTCGTCCTTATTGCTTCCGCTCTTCTACGACTCGAACATGCAACATAACTTAACTTCACCCAGACGATCACATTAATGAAGTGTTAAAAAACGAGAAAACTTCCCTCCCTTATCTTTATATAGCCTGGGGCTTATCTCGTCCTTGGATCACACGCGTTGTGGGTGTTGAGAAATGGTGCATCACTGCTACGCTGGTTATCTAACGACTTGAATAGTTCTGTCAAAGATAACTACATGAGCGTTATTTAGGGACCCCTGTTTTTCGCGAAAAGAAATTTGTCCCATATTTTTTTACGGTGCCTTATGTGTACAACTGCAGTTCTGCCTTGGGGCCAGTGATAGGCTATTTTAACTGTCAAGAGCGTTGGAATTCTACCGACAAATCACAGACGTGGTATGTTGCAGGTACATTTTTGTAATTGGCTCTGTCAAATGAGATACGGTGCTTCACATACACACCCTGCACAATAAACATGAAGCAGAATTGCATATGTGCATGTAAAGCACTGAAGCAAAGTGGGGCAAAATTCTTTTCGCGAAAACAGGGGTCCTTAGCGATATCCCATCGATTGCAGACATGCAGTCTGCATACATTTGTCGATAACACGTGGAGTGATACGTAGAATCACGAGTTTGTTGCGATAAGGTTTTAACCCCATTTTGTTTCAACGCCTTACGTGCACATCTGCAGCTCTGCTGAGAGCCAGTGACTTTTGATAATAATAATTTTGTAATATTTAGATTCAGTGCCTTACGTGCACATCTGCAGCTTTGCTACCATGGTCAGTGATTGGATGTATTTAACCGTCAGCGTTTCGGTACTCTACCGCAAATAACAGATTGTGGTTTCGCAGTGTTATGATTACGAAGAACCTCGCCTGGAGGACGGGCTAGCGACGACGGCAGTGCAATCAGGTCAGGGGTTGCACAAGACAAGGGCCTCAGCGATTCTCCCCACCTGCACTGAAGTGTGTCAATATAATGTAATGTATCGGGGGAATCGGCGTCTGTCTCCTTCGAGCCTTCCAGCCGTCACCACCTCGCCAGGATGGTCCTGGGTCGAGACCACGGTCGTAGAAGAACAGGTCCGGACACTCGCCTGGAAATTTGACCCCCTTGTTGTTTGGCTGTAGTTCACCAAGTTACCGACAATATTGTGTATTATTGGCGCTGATGTTATGGCGGTCGGACTAAACTCCGCCCACTTCCTTTCCGCTAAGATAAAAAATTTATCAAAACGTATTTTTTATCAATATATGAAATACTTTCTTCGCTCACAAATTTAAGAAAAGGCTCCAGCTGTCTTTATTTACTTTATAAATTTAACAATAGAAAAAAAAGGACGGAGTTTGAGTCCGACCGCCCGGAAAACAGCGCCAAAAAGTACGACATTCTCGGTAACTTGAACTACAGCCAAACAACAAGAGGGTCAAGCAAAATACATTGTTAGATAGGCGAGTGTCCAGACCTGTTCTTCTACGACCGTGGTCGAGACCCACGACATGCCGCCGTCCGTCGATAGCCGACACAATCATCATCAGCCTCCGGCATCATGCTAACGGTGAGGTCTAAGGTGTCCAAAGGGTCACCCATCATAGAGTAGATCAACATAAATATTTAAACAGCCGCTCCCCTCCAACCTAAATTATGTAGTACAACCATGTAGTATTTGTAATTAACTTATGTAGAGTAAAGCCACCATAATTATAATTATATTAACTTATCTCATTTAACCGTAACCCTCACCCTTAACTTAAACAGTTTAAGCATAAAGTGCCTACCTCTGGCTACAGCCACCCAACACTATAAATAATAAGTAAAACCTACTAAAATAATTGTTTTACAACAGCAGTAACCTTATTCTCATTGACACAGACAAATGAGTGACGCCTTTGCTCAAATACACTCTGCCTATAGCCATGATGCAGATTTGTAGATATACAAGCAATGAACTAAGTTGGTGCAAAATGATTGGCTGTAGCACTGCTTCGTGGTGTGTGGCAACGTGTCTTTGTTCAGACAGGTCTCTTATTTGTCTGCATCACATATGGTTCTGATTGCTAGAAACATGCAAAATACGCGTTATCATTTGATAGAAGGCCAAACTTCACTTCCCTATACATAACACAGCATAATCTGCGATTCAGTTGGCCGCGAATTTTATGTGCTGTCATTTGCGTGTTTTACGTATTTACAGATATTGGGCTCTCTATACCGCGTTAGCATTCTCCGCTGCAAGTCACGACAATATCAGCCAGCGGGAGACGTCGTTCGAGTCTATAATCACTTGGAGTCTAGTCAGCTGTCAGATGATAACGCGAATTTTGCATGTTTCAACTGATTGCCCTGTAGAATCCCAAGACAAGTGAGTGATAAGAAATCCAAACATGAACAATGAACCCGAGCTGCAGATGAGCACATTAAGGAGTGATACCAAACGACATAAAATTTTTATCGTCGCAGCTGGTGGCTCTAGCAATATGAATTATTTAAGCCAGGCAATGCAGCAGAGTAAATTAGCAACGGAATGTACCCAAATTGGCAGTTATTTTTGGGTATTTGATTCGGTATGCAGAAAGTGCTTGGTAACGCAAGCGAATAGGTAAGTGTCGGCTGAAAAACTAAGAAACGAGGAAGCAAAACAATGGTTAATATGATGTAACTCAGGAAATGAAACCGTAGCGAATTTTCTTCGCAAAAATAATTAACAAAACGATATTTAGGCTACCACAAACTTTTAACAATGGCAACAAAATGTTTTTTTTTGTAGTGAGTACAAACAATATTAGCCAGGGTAAATATTAACAACATATTATGTAAATAACACAAATATTTGTATTCAATGTTAATACACAGCGAGAAGTTAACGTCAGCACTATTTTGGAGAGACTCGTACGGCAAACAGTCTTTCACATGCGGGACTGAAACAAGGAAATACTCATGTTTATGTTGTCAAGAATATCGAAAATAACGGAACTGTTTAGCGAACGTAAAATTTGAAAGTAAATGTCGTATATTAGGATATTAAATTTACATAAATTGTTGGTATAGCAGCTACTGGAAATCATAAACATTTCAAAATGAATAATTTACTTTGAATATTACAATTTTGTATGTTTTTGTGGTCATAATTTTGGTATCGTATTCTCTATGGGCGACTTTAATTTTTCCTACATATGGCAGCATATAAATGCGATGCATTCTAAATAATGCGTATTCAAATTAAATTACATTTATTTTGACTCATAGCTGATACACATTGCTTTCAGCATGTTTGTAAGAAAACATTGAAATTTAATTTAGTTATCTTATTTTAGTATGTAAGATCTACACTGAAAATGAATATAGTTGCAGGTACCACACCTCTGTTAAAATAGGGACAACAAAACAGTTTGGTTGTCAGTACTACTATGGATAATTCCTTCAACAATCTGTTGTGTGGAAGAAACAAAGAAAAGAGTCTTGTTGCTTTTACAAATCAGATGGTAACATCTACAAAACAGATTGTTGAAGGAACTGTTCAGAGTAGCACCAACAACCAAACTGTTTTGTTGTCCCTATTTTAACAGAAGTGTGGTACCCGTAACTATACTCTTTTTCAGTGTACATTTCAACACCGGACTGTTATAAGTAACACTTTCTGGTATCTAAAGAAGGGCAATTTTTAAAATAGTACCAGCTGTAATCTTTTTTTCTCGTATGGTATGTATCTTTAGAGGCTGGTAAGCCAGCTGTATGTTTTGTTCCAGTACTCTGCGTGAATGTCTGCAGTTTTTTCTGTCGCTGCTAGCTGTGGGGCGCACATCGCCGATTAAACTAGCTACCGCACAGCAGAAACGTGCTTGGGAAACTAGCCACCCGTACAATTTAATTTGTCGATGTTGCCATACAGTAAGATGGTCGCAAGAATGACTTGCAACTGTTCGTCTGGTTGTTTGGTATGCATTAGGCCGATGACGCAAGCCCACGGAACTAACGGATGACAGCTCAGGGACTAATAAGAATGCTGCGCGCGTGCAACTGAAAACTTGGAAGAGAGAAGTTCAACGCGAGATTCCATTCCCGAAGTTGGGGGCTGAGGAGCGTTGTTTTCTAGAGAACCACAGTCCGAATTGCTTCCATGAAAACTCGTCCGCGGGATTGTAATATAACGACGCCTGACACACGTCTTCAGATGCGAGGTAGAACAGCGGCAAAACACGGAAATCGCATTCAATCCGCAGTTAGTAACATGTCCGCTCTTCCTGATTTAATTTTTCCCACTGCGCCCGGAATCACACCTGGCGAATTCTCCAATAGGTACTTGACGTAGGACCTGGCCTGTTCCTATCCAATTCATGATCTTCTCCCTTCGAAAAACCATTATCAGTGACTTGTGTGTGAATTAAAGTTCTTAGTTATAAGCCTACTATAAGATTCAGGCCTACGGCAAATAATCATATTTATTTATTATGAAAAATCCAATTTAATAGCGACAATTCTGTCAAGCACTAGGGTGCTAATCAAATAACCTTTATTTACGGTATTGTTTGATTTAGTGACATAGCATAACAGTAGCTTGGTAAAATTACCTTTTGACATGTAAAATGTAAAATAACATAAATACTCTCTTAACACAAATATTATTTGGTTAAATAATATCGTTTTCCAGAAGTAATCAGTACGTTATTTGTGGCATTGAACTTCAGTTAAAATAGTTTTCTAATTCACAGCTGTGTCATTATTAAGGTTCATTAGTGGCAAGGTTTAAACTACTGACTCTTTCGACAATTTTACTAAAAAAAAATGCGTCGACATATAGGCGAACGACACAACGTGATTCAAACACAGTAAAAAATTTTTACATTTACAAGGAAATTCTTATAACGTAATATCAGAACATTATCAGTCAGATAATAAAAGTAAGATGTCAGAAACCTTTTTAAAGTGGTTACAAATATCGTAAACAACTTTGGGAACTAGTAACATAATGTTAACGAGCAGATTTTTCGAATTGAAACAAAATAAACCTAGGAGACTTTTCACATTTTACAAAACATTTCATACTTTCACAAAAAAATTTTTTGGAAACTAGTTTCCAAAAAAAATTTTCGTAACACTACAAGAAATTATTGTTAACTGAACCAGATATTAGCTGTATATATACAAAATTTGCTTGTAGATTTACAGAAATGTTTGTAAATATACAAAGAAATTTGTAAATTTACAAGATTTTTGTAAATTTTACAAAATATTTTCGTAGTGTTACAAAAAACTTTTTTTGGAAACTGGTTTCCAAAAAACCTTTTTGTAAAAGTACAAAATTTTTTTTACTGTGAACAGAAATGTTTCTATTTCATTCTGATATCAAGAACTTATTTCTTAGTTATAGCCCAGTGCACAAATAGAAATTACCACATCACCTAAACACACGCAGGCCTATATCTTATTTTTCCTTAATTATACTGGATGTTCGAAACGTCTGCCATAAATATAAGATAAGGTAACTGTGCACTACGCCTCGTTGACAGCGAGTTTATTTCAGACGGTGAAACACAACTTGTACACAAGGACAGTAGCTCGGAGAATATTCGGCCATGGCCTTTGTTAAGAAATCATAAAAAACCGAAACCAGGATGCCCGGAGCCGTGGATCGAACCCAGTTCACTTCACTAGGTTTGCCTCAAAATATTTACAAGTAAAGTTTCCGCCATTGTTATTAGTATATTGCGTCCAGCAGAAAATTGTATATGAATTTTTAAGGTGTTTATGTAAGCATTATTTTAAAACAAGCAACATCTTGCAATATCAGATTTAAAAATAGCACCATTTTATAATTTCTGCACTGTTAAGTTAAATTATGATCAAAATAAACGTGTATAACCTAAATGGTTCTTTAAATAGATTAATTTCATATTATTGTATCCAATATAACATTTTTTAAGCATTTAATGCATATCTTAACAGAAAAATATGCGATGCAGTTTTAAAAAATTTGAATGCATGTAGAATTCTTGAACTATCTTACGTAAGCGGGTGAAATCGTTACAAACAGCATTTCGCTTGAGCATAAATGCTTATTGTACTTTAAAAACATACACTACGCACGAAAATAATTTATATTAAATTAAACTTATCACCTAACTAAAGCGTTTTTCTGCATTAACATTCCTAGAATAGCGTTAATTCCGTACATACGAAAACTTTTATGTGGCTGCCCGCAAATTACAGTTGTTCAGTATCAGAGTGAAGTTATTCCAACAAGCCGGTTCATGTACACTGTAAAAATTTAATACGTTTAACAAGCAATTATTTCAACTCTATGCCAACATTTTTACAGTACAACGTCTGAATTATTGTACTTTCGCAACGAATTTATTTTGTGTGAAACGCGAAAATCAAATTTATGTATTCATATTTGCAGGGTATAACAAACATAAAGAATGATTTACTTTTATGCTGAAAGACAATATTAATTTCACCATTGCTGTACTCTGTGTAGCGAAAGACTGCAACCGTCGCTGTAAAAACCTAGGAATCCTGCGAACAGCCCTGACGGTAGGATTTATTTTGTTTGCAAAAAGTGAAATATATGGATAGCTTTGCTAAATGTTTCTTTACATGTATTAAGAGTTCCGTTATGAACCATTGAAAATATAATCAGGTAGTATCGAGTACAGAATCTGAGACTTTCATGTATAAAAAACGTAAGTTCGCAAGACGAAACTGAGCATTAAGTTTCGAGGATCGTGGAAACAGATGTGCCAAAATACATTCAGATGTTAAAAAAATTTAATCGCAAAATGAATCGATGCGAAACTTCTTATTTTTAATTTTCACGTTTTAAAAATAGCCATTTTGGCTTTATTTTAGTAATACGATTTTAGAAGCAGTGACAGAGCACTTGGTTTTATCTATTAATAGAAATTACCAGGGTGAAATAAGCCACTGGTTTTTAAAGGCCAGTTGCTAACATTCATTTGAAGGAAGTGAAGAATCGCAAATATCTTAAATGTCAAAGTAGACTCCAAAGCGCTGTAGCATTCTGCGTCTTATATGATTGGACGATTATAACGTGAGACGGTTTGAATGATTACAGACAAATGACACGTATGTAATAACGTATAACGTATCAAGAACATCGGTCACGTAATACTACAATGGAAACAGTCAACGTTTCCTTAATAAATCACTATCTCTATTATTAATAAAGTAATTATGAAAAAATTATTTATTCGTAAAGGATTTGTAAATATTTTTCTAAATTTAAAAATATAAATATTTATTAAATGTTTTCTGACTTTTTGGCATCGTTGGGTTGGATTTCATTCGAGTCACTTGGGTTAGGGAGTTTCTTCTTAAACTAGTGAGTTAACACGTTACGAACTGAATCCAACTGATTATAGGTCGTTGGGTAAAAAGTGAGAACTAAAAACTTTAACCTTTGAAAAATAATCACTAGCCGTCACTGCATATAATTCCATATAACTCTAAATTACCCTACTGCTTGTGTGGTTGGCAGCAAAATTGTCCAATAAAGTTTCATTTATTTTCCTATTTAAAACAAACTATATTGAAACCAAAATAACCGAAATAAACATAACTGTATTTTATAAACGTAATAATTTTCTTTATCAAACAGTATAAATTCCTGCTGACTTCACAATTTGTCTTATACGCGAAAACATCAAGTGTCGTGTCCAGAGGGATTAAACATTTTTCGTCGTAAATCATTACGCATGAAAATATACGAACTAGCTGAAAATTTTACTTTAGCAGGTTTTTCTGAGTGCTCACTAAATCTCGAACCACTTGTATAATTATTTTTGGACTTCACTTTTAAAGCTAATATGTATCACTGTAAAGTTCTGGTGAAAGATATATACATGCTTGAATCTCACACACGCGGAGCAATTTCTAGACCTGTTTAAATTGTTATCTGATCTAGACAGTACCTTCAAAGTTTCTCCTTAAATTCAGAGAATGAGGAACAAATATGGGACAATATTAATAAGAAACATTTTCTTAGGAAGCGAACAAAGTGAATCGTAAGCCTGACAAGAGATATTTACGAAACTAAATGTGAAAATTACCGAGGAAATAATTTAAGTCGTTCGATATCAGGTCCTTATATAGTCTATAAAGAAATATAATCGTCTGCATTTCATAAAAGGAAATGTCAAAAGGCTAAAAGTGCATGTAACAATTAAATGGAAATTAAGTCGTTCAAGATACGCAAAACAAGGGAATAGCACGAATGCATACAACAAAGTAGCAACTCAAAAATAAATAAGAGGAAAGGAAACGACGGTTGTAAAATACACCGAACCGACAAGTCTGTACGTGTGACGTTTTTCTTATTGCATTTCACACCGAAAGAAGAAAACTCGAGCGAGTTTTGAGGGCTTCGCATTTTACTTCATTTGCTTTGTACTTAAGAATTTCCGTGAAGAAAACTGAAGAAACGTTTTCCACTTATTTCCGGGAACTGGCCAACTCGACTGTCTTTGAGGAGTACTGCTTGTAGTCCTGCTACAGAGTGGCTAGGGCTAGGAATATTTCGCGAGTTCAACGACCTACATGGTATAATCCATTATCCTGAGTACACCGAAGCCCTAGCATTTGTCCATTACCTGCTACTCATTCAGACAACAGACAATGAACGAATAGACGGGGCTTGAGTATGTATAGGACATTGGATTCTAGCATGCAGGTCATTGAACACGCGAATTTTTCCTAACCCCAGTAACTATATACACACAGGCGAAATGGCATGGCGGTAAAATTTTAATAAGAGTACTTGAATGGATGTGGTGGCATGAAGCTCTGATTCGTTGCGGTCTGCAATGGCGTATACGTCTTTGGAAGAAAGCTATGTCCTAAGATGTGGCAACCCTGCTACTATGAGCGCTTCAACAGCGGTAGCTTTATATGATTCGCTATTCTGTCGTACATACCAGAGAACTAGGTAAATCAGTTGTCATTTCAGAGCTTAAAATACTATTTAAACGACCCTTACTAGCAGTGATGTCACATTGGAGGCCACTGCTTTGTCCTAGAAACTCTTTCTGTCGTATTCCATGACATGTGTTTGGCATCACTGTCGCAGTGTGACAGTTAACGCCCTCCTGTACCTGATCCCGAAGGATTAACAGGAGACAACTCACAGATCTTCATACCGGGGAAGACGCCACTTTCCCCGCTCGGTCCCATACGGCCAGAGCTCACCATAACAGACCAGCCATTCATTTGTTCGACAGGGTAGTTGAATACAACTGACAGGGGGAAATAACACTCCTTCCAATCGCAGCGGCAGGTAGTAAAAACACACTCACCAAGCATCGGAGCACCCACAGGTTAGCTGTGGGGATCCACCTTGCTGAGAGCGAGGCTACTCTGCATCTACGAAACCGCTTCGTGGACAAGTCCAGTAAGGCGGACCAGACCAGGACCCAAAGACTCATCCAGAACGTCTACTCCCAAGCAGGAGTTCGTTAAACCACTACCGCTCAGAGTCCAACCCGTGAATGGCTCAGCGCAAGGCTGGGACTTCACACCGATCCCTCGAGTATCTGCGAAATACCATGCATCTGAGTTTTCACCCGAGTAGGAGTCCACCTTCCAGGTCTCCAGAGCCCCTTCTTCAGATCAACATTGCTCGAGATCCGCTACGCAGGACACTTGTGCATGCCTCGGGGGGGATATGTAATCTGTTCGTATAGGTTGCACAGCAGACTGGAGCCTCCGTTACCAGCTTCTGGAAGCTGGTCTAAGTGAACCCCGCAGTGGATCTATCCCTTGTGCACGAGAGGGAGCCACCACTTACCAGATCTTCGTCCTCACTCCGTTATCCGTAGTACAAGCACATACATTACCAGCCCTGACCACGAGGAGGTGGAGATGGACTTGAGTGTAAGAGGCTATATGTCCACATCACACCTCAATGCAAGTTGTGTCGGTGGCAGGGGTGGAGGGAAGGCTGGACAGGGAACAGTTGACGACTCGCATCGCCTGCACTCAGCATCCACCGGAGTTTTCCCTGAACATGAAGGACGCCGTTACTAGGTGAGGGGGCCGCTCCAAAACCCCAGCACTGTTCGGCAGCGCCAAACTCCCCACGTCGTGTACTTTCCCTTATACTACCTGAAGAGCCGGGTGCCAAACACCTCGGCCCCACCATCTTCACGCCCTTCAGGGCCCGTGTTCCATGACTGACAGAATATGTCAAACTGCAGAAGCAAAACTATCACACGTGAGGAGAGTTCGAGCTTGAAGGGCGAGCAATACGACTATACTGGCCAGCAATATGTTTGGTAGTTATGTGCAAATAAGCAGCTTCTGACGAATTCACAAGGATGAGACCTAACAAATAGGGTATCTTATACTCTAAAACTCTTTCTCTGCCACAACACAACTATTGTTGCGCCAAAATTTTCACCGCAAAATAAATATGCGTTTAAGGCAAGGCTCTCTTGTTTATACTTTTTTGGCGATATACATTTTTTACGCCTAAACGAGAGTCGTTATAAAAAATGTGTCTGACAGTTTTGTTTAAAATCATCTTCACCATATTGACTTTTTTTCAAGGCAGTAAACACTATGGCACAATGGTTTTAGCTGATTACGTAATTAGCAAAAGTCTGGTCAGTTGACTTATTTGTCGAAACCATATAATTTCTTGCTTTGAAAATATTATCTATCACAACAAAAACCACTTTAAATAAATTTGCCGAACAGATTTTTTACATCCGCTCACGTTTAAACATAAAAAAATATTTATCGCAAAAACAGTATGAACTAAAGAGCAGGGACTTAAGGAATGCAGTATACCTAACAAATTCTTTGCTGCTATAAACATATATTTATTATAAAATCTGCTGTTTTAATGCAAGCTCTAAGTGTAAAAAAATATTTTCTATAAAAAAGCGGAAATGGTTCACAAAAAAAGTTCATAAAATTTAAAGTAACTTAAATAATACAGTATATACATGCATTGCAATTTTCTTATAGTAATCAAGATTTCTTTACTGCAAGCTAAAATTTATTTTCGCTGTAAAGAAAACCGTTTTACACCGTGCCCTCATCACAGTGACCAGTTACACTTAACACCTATGTCTAAATTGTTTTAAGTGTGGTTCTTTCAAAGACACAGTCACGCCAGTTGAACTTTGCATACTTACCTCCTAATCGTTACATTAGTGTTGATTTTTTCCTGTTATAAACGTTTGTGTAGACTTATTTTAATTGTTTTGTACTACGTTGTATTGAGTCAACTATGCAGTAAGCATTTTCATGTTAGTTTGACAGAAGACAGACTGCTGTTAGCAGGACATTAAGCATTCACGATGTGAAAACAGTAATTTTTTTAGATTTATTAAAATTGTTTGTTGATGAAACAATTTTGCTAAACCAAAATTTTTGATACATCAGTTCTAATACGTCAGTGAAACCATATACAAATGTTTACAATTTTTTTCTCTTCCAAACATTGTTCAATGTGTATACAAAATATGTGTGTAAACAGAAGGGAAATGGCGTGGTGGTAAATTATTTGGATAGTATTTAATATATTATTAGTTGCATGGTGATCTAGACTTGAATCTGATTGTTCGCAGTATGAAAGATAAGACTTCCCATTGGCCAGACCTCATTCTAACTACATTGTTAGTTTGTACACGTGTCAGGTTACCTTCTGTATGCTTACATATTGTGGGCTGTGACGTCGTATTTCCATTCCTCAAGCCACGTGGCAGCGTTCATAACTGTCTGCACTACGGGAGCTGTGAGAACTCTCAAGAGACACAGAACTTTCAGAGAGAAGTGCGAGACAAGAAGAACATCAAAGTTTAGAACTCTGCGTTATTAATCTAGGCCAAAGATGACGTGACCTGATTACACTACTCTTCTGCACCTCTAAAGACTCTCAGCTCAGTTAGATAGAATGTTCCAAGACTCAACCGACGTAGGCCTACTTCGGCAGCGTGTTCTACAATTCATTGTCACCAAGCTTTGCAGTCTCATTTCATAGTAACAAAGTCATAAAAGCAAGAAAAATAAAAATTTGAGGAACCATACACTAAAGCGACTTTAGTCCACTTCGGAGTAACTTTGTCCCACTGAAAATATTAGCTTGGGACTCATCTGGTAAAGAAATTGTAAGTTTGAAAAAATTGCTTGAAAATACTTTTAAATCAATTCTGATGATGTTTAAAATGTTCTTTACTAAACGAGAAATACATCAAAAAATTGGAAAGAGGCCAAAATTAACCTCCAGAGCCCACGTTTCTTCAGTTTTTGGTACTTATTTATTTTATGAATATGGTACATTCATGTTAAATCGGTCACTCGAGCTGTTAAAAATGTGCACCATTCGTCACGGAGTAAATTTTTATTTGTTTCTCTGTGCTAACGAATGCCAGCTAGGCCACGTTTCGGCTAATTGGTAGAGTTGGGATCTCACCGATCACAGCCGTCTTTAGTAGATGGGCACGGTCATAGTTCTGGCAACCCTGCCAAGAGGCAAGATGGGTCATTTGTAGGAACCCCTATTTTTCGCGAAAAGAATTTTGCCCCAGTTTGTTTCAGTGTCTTACGTGCACATCTGCAATTCTGCTTCATGGTTATTGGCAGCGTGTCTATGTGAAAAGCCGTATCTCGTTTGACTGAGCCAATTACAATAACGTTCCTGCAGCACCGCACGAATGTTATTTGCCGGCAGAATCCCAAGGCTCTAGAGAGTTAAAATATCCCATCACTGACCACGAAGCATAACTGCAGATGTGCACATAAAGCACTGAAACAAAGTGGGGCAAAATACTTTTAACGGAAAACAGGGTTCCCTAGTCACTTGAACACTTCTTATTGCGATTTAACAGCAATAGCTGTCCCTGATTCGTTATTATGGCCTACACACCTGCGAATCAGGGAAGACCACGGTAGTTTGTGGGCTAGAAGAAGTGTCAATTTAATTAAAATGACCTTTCTTGGCAGGGTGGCTAGATCTAAGACCGTGGCTTTATACGAAAGACGGCTGTTCACTTAAATAGTAACCTGTCTCGTAACGCAACGATGAGTTACATCACAGTTCATACACACAAACACCATGCGTACTCAGCTCACTGTAAAATTATCTGACTTCGTTCTACAATTACTCGCCTCGACACACCAGCAAATACTGGCCACGCCAGCCAAATTGGGACGTACGTAGGGTCAGACTGTGCACAAATTAACTGTGAGACAGTCATTAAGAATGTCACAAATTACGTATACATATATATAAACTGACCATATAGCTTGATTTAACTAAACATTGTGATAAACCACGTTGCGGGCTTCACAAAACTGGTAAGGATCTGTACACCGAGTTCACTATGTTACCCACAGATAGATGGCACATGTTGTTTCGGCAGTAAGTGACCAATGCATCACATATACGTAGGGCCACGATTTTGTCGCGAAAAGATTTTTGCCCCACTTTGTTTCAGTGTCTCTCGTGCGCATCGGCAGCTTTGCTTCATGGTTATTGGCAGCGTGTCTTTGTTCAGACACGTTTCTCATTTGACTGCGCCAATCAAAATAAGATTATTGTGACTCCTTACGTCTGTAATTTGCCAAGGCAAGTGAAAGTAAAATTATCCAATTACGGGCGATGTAACAGACCTGTAGACGTGCACATGACGCATCGAAACCAAATGTTGCAAAAATCTTTTCACCATAAAATCGTGGCTCTACCTATACGATCACAATTAAAATGCCTAATATATTTCTGTCTCTGAATTTCGAAGCCTTAATATCGCGAAGAAAGGCAGGTTTACCGCTGTAACTCTGACACGGCGATGCACAGCCAACGTGTGTGAGGAAAATTGTTTGTTGCCAATGAGCTCCAAAATACAATGCCGAAGTAAGCCGATGAAGTAGTGAAATATCCTATATTTAAGCCATGTGTAGGGACCACTGTTCTTCGCGAAAAGATTTTGCTTCATTTTGTTTCGGTGCCTTACGTTCACATCTGCATTTCTTCTTCGTTGTCAGTGATTGGATATTTTATCTCTCACGAGCCTTGGGATTCTACCGGGAAATCACAGACCTGTGATACTGCATTAATTATGCTGTGATTGGTTCAGTCAAATGAGAGACGTCACTTCCCATAGACACGCTGCCAATAACCACGAATCTGAGTTTAAGGTGCACACAAGGCACTGAAACAAATTGGGACCAAATTTACTCGCGAAAAAAATAGGAGTCCGTAGCCATGTGGGATGACGAGCTCTTTCAATCGTAAATTCGGCTTCCTTTTCCACAGAAGGTTAAATATTTCCGTTCACCTCATTAAAGTATTGTAAGAAGACTTTACGTCTCCTGGATAGCAAGGTCGTTAGAGGCATACACACAAAACTTGACGCAATGACAGGAACTAAGTGAGGATTCGGCAGTGATGACGGTATATCGTGAGAACGTTTTGTGTTATCATATACTTGAAAACACTGTAGTGTTTTGCAACATATATGATTCGGTGATATACTCCTGGCACAACGTAGCTGTCTGCAGACCAATAATAGGCATCAAATATTACAATAGCGGGATTCTTATTGGCTCAGTCAAATAGGGTAACACCTTTAAGAACAAGCTAAAGCCAGTAATCTTATGGTAAGTTGAACGTGTGTTGAAATCCAGCAAACAGTCAAGTTTTCCCGCAATGAACCGTCATCTCTAGGTCAAGGCCTCTGTTTAGAAACATTCTTAGCATTAGCCTTGATAAATTTCGGGAAATCCTGAAATACCGAAATCAGGATATTGGAGCTTGGAATCAAACCTGGATCCTTCGGAAACGTTCAACTGTTTTCTTGTTCCTCAGTTATTTAAGAAAAATAAAGTCATTATACAGGACGCAGTGATTACTAAGTTATGAAGCGGAAGCTGTATTCCTCTTTCCCGTCGTATAGGTTGATATGACACGATCAATTAAGCGACACCGCTAAAAGGTTATTCGTCTCTGTGCTTAAAAAAGTTCGCATGTGCCACAACTGTGTATTAAACTTATTTACGTTTACATCTTCGGGCACAAATGTTTTTATGAAATAGGTTGACACCCTTGGAACACTTTGTTATATTATGGCCTAATACGGAAAAATTAAATATGTAACCAAAATTGTTTAGTATCACTGCAAAATTTAATTGGTATTTCTGCCTGTTAGTAATGTTTGTACAATTTAGGCGTTCGTTATGCAGGCCTATTTGTGCTGAAATACTATCGGAAAAGAAATTAAATTAGTACAAAATGTTTTCTATTTTAAGTTAGACACAGGTTATAGGAGCTAATTTTCAAGTGCCCGGGGGGGGGGGGGATAATATAAATAAGTGTTTTACAATATTTTGGAATTTACATGAAATTATTTCAAATAGTTTTCATTGGTTTCGGCTATGTTGTTATCAGTGTCACTTCCTTGTCAAGTTTAGTAGAAACCAGACACTTAATTATTTACTGCAGAACTGGAGTGAGACTAAGAGATTTTGGTCAGCGCTCAACATTGAGGTTCTTAGCGTTCTTGATGGGTGACATGATGTGAGTATAGGGCAGCGCCGGATTAAGAGGGCCGGGTAAACGGAGATCCCCGAGAAAACCCGCAGATCAGCGGCATCGTCCGGCACGATTTCCACATGCGAAAATCTGGGGACCGACCCCGTTTGGAATCGAATCCGGGTTGCCTTGGTGGAAAGCGAATGGTCTGACCTTACGGCTACCGTGTCCCCCTATATATTCGTTCTGGAATTTTTAACAGTTCAGTGATTTTGTTACGTTGTAAAGTTACAAATAACTCCGGACCCCTATTTTTCGCGAAAATAATTTTGCCCCAGTTTTTTTCTGTGGCTTGTGTGCACATCTGCAATTCAGCTTTGTGGCTATTGGCAGCGTGTCTATGAGAAGTGACGTCTCTCATTTGACTATGCCAATCACAATATATTCAATGCAATACCACACGTCTCGCACAAGGCCTGCGAGGATTAAAATATCCAATCACTGACCACGAAGCAGAACTGCAGTTGTGAACGTAAGGCACCGAAACATAGTAAGGCAAAATTCTTTTCGCGATAAACAAGGGTCCTACATATAATCAGCCACATGTGAATGAAACGTGATCTGCACAAACCAGCAACTAGGCTGTAACAGCCTGCACTATATCGTCAACCTTTCCGCTATTCACCGTGTTGCCTGAGTGGACATATTTTGCGCATCCGAGGCCTAAGAGACAGAAAATCAATAGGGATGACACTGAACGTGAATCTCTCGTCACCGTAGACTCTAGCGACATAATTGTTTGATTGTGGTGAAATTAACATTTAGATCAACTAACATAATATTTTGTTAGAAGAACAAAGTTCTAAACGCAACATATCTGAATGTGTTGACCCAACCAAATATGCGGTTTATGTGGCAATGTACCAACGCCTGATAATAAAATATTTGGTTGACGCAAATGTAATAAAATAAGTGTGTCACTGTAATGCGCCAATCATACCTTAACGTTTTTGAATGGCGTGGTTTGCAATCATCCCCTCGAGAGTTCTTCGACAATTTCTGCAATATATATATATATATATATATATATATATATATATATATATATATATGTGTGTGTGTGTGTGTGTGTGTGTGTGTGTGTGTGTGCGCGCGGGGGGGGGGGGCGTGAAATGGTTTTTATTTAATTATGTTCTTGTGTTAAAAGCTATTTGGGTTAATATTTAACATTTACTGTAGAAAACGAAAAATAAAGGCATTACACTTCGTTATAAACAAATGCTAAATATCATGCATTTTACAAGTCCTATATCGAAGGGCCGGAAGTTCATGCAAGAAGATTTTTGCAGCACTTTGTTTCAATGCCTTACGTGCATATCTGCAGCTCTTTTCATATGGTTACATTGGAACAGTATCGTCTTGCACTTGACTGTGCCAATTAGGATAACTACGAAACCACACGTCTGTAATTGACTGATAGAATCCCAACGCTCTGTGAGATAAAACATCCAATCACTGACCACGAAGCAGAGCTACAGGTGTGCACGTAAGGCACTGAAACAAAGTTTTGCAAAATATTTTCCCGAAAACTTCCCATGTCTACCTACATCCATTAGAATGTGAATATCATCAACGTTCAATCTTGGCTGTGGAATGCTAATGAGTGATTCTTAACGTGTTGGGCCCCAGAAGCAATACAAGATTGCAATACGTAATTGATTATGATGGACTGTCATAAAAATCCATGCACAGCGAAACCAATAATGTTTTGAACTAACTAACAATTAATTTTTTGCCAACGAATTAAGAAGAAAATAAGTCTTTTCTTTCAGCAAAAAAGTCTTTATTTCGCCGTGTTTAAACCAACAATGTGGAAGAGCCAAAAATGTTTTGTTTGTGGCAACTACAGTATACAATTCTGTCAGTGCATGTCGTGGAACTGGGGTGCATTCTTCTAGTCAATATTTTGTCTCTATTAGTAGAGCCACAATTTTATGGCGAAAAGATTTTTGTGACATTTGGTTTTGATGCGTCATGTGCACACGTGCAGCTCTACTACATCGTCTGTGGTTGGATGATTTTACTCTCACTTGCCTTGGCAAATTACAGACGTACAGACTCACAATAATCTTATTCTGATTGGTGCAGTCAAATGAGAAACGTGTCTGAACAAAGACACGCTGCCAATAACATTGAAACAGAACTGCCGATGTGCACGTGAGTCACTGAAACAAAGTGGGGCAAAAATCTTTTCGCGACAAAATCGTGGCCCTATATATAGAGACATGCAAAATTCGTGTTATTATTTGGTAGCAGACTAAACTTCACTTTCCTATACATAACAGAGCATAATCTGCGAATCAATTGGCCACGAACTTTTGTGTGTTGTCATTTACGTGTGTTACGTCTTTACAGAGATTGGCCTCTCTGCCGTGTAAGCATTCTCCGCGGTAAGTCACGACAATATCGGCCAGAGGGAGACGTCGAACGAGCATATAGTCACTTGAAGTCTAGTCAGTTGTCAGAAAATAACGCGAATTTTGCATGTCTCTACCTATACATTAGACATCAAGGTCGCTGATCCCTGTTTATGCTATTTTAGTAAGTTTTATTGTAATGGTGTTCGTGGTCCTTTCAGATACTAAAAGCTTGTTACAGAATGTAAAAAAGCAGGCACGTATAATGTAGGCCTATATATTTTTATCATTAACAATGCTTTTAAATAAAATTGCAAAAACCGTTCCATAGAAATGTTGGAAATTTTTTGTACTATGTAGCCTAATTTTTTCCAAACATAACATTCTACAATTTTGACTAATTATTTGTTTTAAGAAAATTTAGTTGAGTTGTTAATTATGAAATATTACAAGATCTTGTGTTTTTAAATAATTAGGCTACATAATAAAATTCGAACATTTATATGCTAAAGTTTTGCGATATCTGCTTTAATTAAGGATTTTAAAAAATGAAATTCGCAAACACAGAATAAATAGGAACCCGTGGACTTAAGGGGTAACACCATTATTTTATGGCGCTGTTAATGACAAAAATACATACATTATACGTTCCTGTTTTTTTTACACTCTGTAACAAGATTTTAGTACCTGAAAGGACTACGAACTCCATTACGCTTCTCATTTTCTTCCGCACGGAAATAAGCTTTACATATTGTTGGAGAAGAATGAAATTTGCATGTAGCCCTACTTGAGAATTTTTTTAAAAATGCATTCCTTATTCAGGCATCGCTGATGTAAACGTAAATCAGCTGAAACACTTCACACTGCTCGGTGACCTGAACGGGCTGGTCAGCCTGAAGGACGCCGCCCACTTGCGTGTTAGAGGTTCAGAAATGACGGAGCAATAAGGGCGACCTTGAAACGGGCATCGAACGTCGCATCGCCACAACGATACACGACCAGGGATTACTTTATGTTTGTTACATCGGGTAAACGCACAATCATGTTTGGACTGTTCAGGATTTGTACTTGAACCCAAAATATGATGATCAGAACAGTATTAGTAAGATCAGTAAGCTATCTGTGGAGCGCAAGAGGGGACTCACTACGTGCTACGTTGCCACATTGTGAATTTAAAATGAATGACATTGGGAGAAACAATTGAGGGGCTTAGAATGATAGTGGTTTAGAACACGTAAAGTAATTTTCACAAAAAACGATTAAATATTTTTACTAATAAAATATAGCGCCCGTTTTTAGTTCTTGAATTTTACTTCGAAAATTGAGTAAAAACGTGTAATAATTGCAACGGAACTGTAATTAAAAACACGTTTAATATGAATGAGAAAGCATCTATTCATAAAAGTGACTTACGCCACCGTCATTCTAAGCCCCTCAATTGTAACCCACTACGTATCACAACTGTCTTATGCACATGTAAGAATAAGGTGCAAGCTCACAAAAAAATTAAATTAATTTATCTTGTTTTTAATTTACGTTTTATTTACTATAGTGTACAACCAATGAAACATTAGTAGCTACACAAATATAACAATGTATATATGATTATTTAATTGACGTAATACGGTATGAAAACGTGTTCTACAATATAATCATTACTGTACTATGCTACCATTTGTGGTCATATTGCTTAACATCTTATATCAGAACGTACAGTACAATATTACCATTGTGTTCCAGCATAAAACACAAATATTTAAAAAATGAACGTTACCATTGTCTTTCCCCGTACCCTTCAAGTGTCATCCTAGAATATTTTTCCACTAGCATTTACGTCTCCAATTTAACCCACGATTAGATTGGTGTGCTTATTATACCGCCGTTTTGGGAAATCCTATATGTGTATACATTGTTCCCTTTATCCCTATTTTTTTTACGAAAATAAGCAATATAAACGGCCTGACATTCTCTTAGCACGTTTTCTTACGTTCCTAGACATGCGAACCTCGCCTCTGGAGTATATCCAGAACACGGCTGAAGCGGCCGTCCTGCACTGCACATCGAGGCAATAAAGCTGGCCGAGTGAAACTTCAGCACTTTACTCCAAAATGAAACGGGCTGGAAGTCATCATAGCGACCTCGCGGGATATCCCAAGTGCGTGATGCGGAACTTGGCCGGTCTGTGAGATCGTTAGCGCCTAACCGGGTGAGCATGTCTTCATTCGCCGCTAGAAGCTTCCTTCATTTGTTCGCCGACTGGTGGTGGATTTAAAATATCACGACGGACGGGACGCAAATAAAATATCGTATAAACACATCGGCGTCGGGGCTTCTGTGACGTCAGCGCCGCGAAAATGGCAAACGCGACGCGAATTCCAATGATGAAGTATTTCTATTTTATCGCGTCGCGTAAGCGACAAAGCTGAAAGATGGAATCAATTTTGTGCCCAAATTTTTGTCAAACTGGTGAGTTGGAAGCACTATAAATATAATTTACATATTTTACCAGATATTTGTGTTGGTTATTAAAGCAAAAACAGAACATTTTAAAGTAAGTGTCTAACTGTGACTTTATTTTCGTGTTTGGGATTGCCAAAGCAAATTAAAAATATACAACGCACAAACGGAAAAATAAATAAATAAAAATTGTTAACATCTGTGGCGGTCATAGTGGAGATTCGTATGAAGTGCAAGGAACTATTTACATGTAGTATATTTTAGTCTGTGTAACACAGCAGCCAAAACAAGTGTTCGTAATAACTAGAATATTCAGTGACCCATATTGTGCCCTTCGCGTCGCTTTCGTCGTGCTATTGCAAATACACCACGAGACGTGTCTTTGTGGGGCGCCGTCTTCCTGCCGATATGCATTTTCCATATTTACCGAAGTTAAGCAATTATTATTTCGGAATAACACTTCAGAGCGTGTCTACAATTGACAAATACATTTTTGAAATAACGTTAAAAGAGTATTAAGATATCATCCGAAAACTGTGTTTGTCGTAATATTCCCGTTTGCTTTGATGTACAGATACAAAATTTAATTGCTGGAGTAGCACACACATCTTGAAAGAATTTCCACGATTTTGACGATTATTATATAAAAACCACAATCGAAAGCCGATATCCTAAAATTGCTATATAATTATATGCCTGATATTAACTATTTACTCTGACATGAGCGATATAAAATAGTCCACGGTGGTAGTTAATTAGTTCGTTAATGGCATTTCAGCTAAAATATTTATACTGTTTGTCTCGAAAAATTTCGTTACATACAGTAAAACCAAATTGCAACAAAGCTACAGAACAATTTTCGATATGGGCTCTCGTATGAGATGAGAAAATTAATCTTTCGAATGCCCAATACCGGTTTCAAATTTGCGCGTTTGACGCGAGGGAACAGCGGAGAGATAAGAAGCCAGAGCACCGCCCTCGACGATAGGCACATGGTCTGTAATCGCAGCGCGCTAAAATGTCCTGCAATATTTCCGTAGAACTCTTTTACCTATGAGTAGGGCCCGGTAGTTTTCACGAAAAGATTTTTGCCCCACTTTGTTTCAGTGTCTTACGTGTACACCTGCAGCTCAACTTAATGATTATTAGAGGTACGTCAATTTCGCAAATACATTCCAGGTCAGGTTGAACGCCAAAAATATATACTTCATAATCACGTGTGTGATTAGCTGGCGGCTGTCACGAAGCGCATTTGACTACTGCAAGCCAGTAGCACAGAATATTTAGGAATACAGAAGTGAAATAGTCGGCAGGAAGGCGAACTCAGTCACACACGCCAGCAAAATGGCTTCCCTGGCCAGCAACATGGCGGAAACACCTACTGCCAATCAGCGTGAGGCAACTGCTCTGCTGGTCGGCAGCCAGGCCAATAGGAAACCTGTAGTAACATGCAGGAGCCAAACAGACACGGGGCTGGAGTCTACAGCCTCGGGCAGCCAATAAGCGGCCAAGTTCACCTATATCAAACGAGCCGCCACGTCATTTCACGTCTGTATTACTATTTAGTCTGTGCCAGTAGTAAATAAGTACATGATTCATTATCGCTTGTAATGTTGTAAGCCAATAAATAATCGACTGTATCCGGAGCGTGTACAGGACTGAGCAATCTAGCCTACTGCCAGATGAATCCGCGAAATTGACGTTCCTCTAATGATTATTGACAGAGTGTTTTTGTGCTGAGTTATTATTCATTTGACTGTGCCAACCAGTACATGGATAATTGTGACATAAAACGTCTGTGATTTGCGGGTTTAACCTCCACACGCTGAGTGTTACGGCATCCAATCACTGACAACAAAGCAGAGATGCAGGTGCGCACGTAAGGCACTGAAACAAAGTGCTGCAAAAATCTTTTCGCGAAAACTACCGGGTCCTACCTATGAGACATTAAGCGGTGACCCTAAAGTTTTATTTTTGCATATTATGAAGTAAAGATCAATGCACGGACCTCATGTTGCAATTTACGGATTCAGATCGCATTTTCGGAGTTACAGCAGTCTAAAGAAAAAGCCATTTTTAGCCAATTCCAGAGGCCCTAAAGACATGTTTCTAACTGGCATTGTGATTTTTTAAAACGTAGCATCTGTAGTTTCAAGTGGGTGTTCTTTTTATAGATAACAACCATAAGAATAAATTCAGCGGTTTCGCGTAAAAAGTTTTCGCATGACACGCCACAACACCGTCCAACGGCTAGTACGCAGGCGTAATTTTCGTCAGATCTCAAGATTTGCAACCTCGTTTATGCAGTGGCATAACCGACAGCATTTTGTTGTAAGCTTACGTTAAAATAGTAATAATAAGAGCGTGAGTTACAGGTTACTCGATTGGTTAAGTTATGATAAGAACTCATTAATTATCAATATACAAAAAAGTATGGTCAAGGAGCTTTCTTTGATTCCTTGTAGGGTAAGACCCGGAATTGTTAATGTAGGAATCGCGCCCCGGACGAAGCCGTTGGTCAGAAGGTTTTCTCATAGATCCCACATTTTTCCCATCACTCCTCAATTCCTTTTCATTACAGTTCTGCTCCATTCTCATTTTATGTCATCCCTGTAGTAGCGTTTGAAACCTCGCTGTTAAGAGAGCAGGGTGCATAATTTAGTGCTAATTAGCATCAGTGTTTAAAACTTCGGGGTTCTTGATGACAAATTACAAAACCTTTCTGATCAAAATCTCTCTACAGTTACGTATTTCTGATGAACATTCGCTGCCGCCGAAATATCTTACGTTTTATTACGACGGAGCAAAGGTTTAAGGCTCGGTTTCAGTCGCCATATTGAATTGTATTATTTTTCACTTTTTTGGAATTCTGAAAAAAAAAATGTTAAAAATGCGATTATACCTCAAACTCTATTTACACTTCGCTACAGTACAGACCTTGCGATTTGGCTGTTAACTTATAATTACGCCGCAATTTGTATGGCAAATTTTTTTTATATTCATAATTTACCCGACAAACTGCGGCGTTATTATAAGTTTACGGCAAAATCGCATGGTCTGTACTGTAGCGAACTGTAAATAGAATTTTAGGTATAATCGCATATTTAACAATTTTCTTCTCAGAATTCCAAAAAAGTTAAAAATAATAAAGTTCAATATGGCGACTGAAACCGAACCTTAAGGAATACATGATTCTGTGTAAATTGTTTGCCCAAAAAGTTGCCTTCTACCAGTATCTGCGGTTGCTGTTTTGTGGATTTTCCATATTGACTTTCAATCGCCTGCAGATTTAAAATGACGCTTTTAACGCTTATTTACCTATCACACACTCGTATGGTCTGACAAAAATTTCTTCACTTAACTTCTGTATTCCAACGCCCTTCATATTCCTACAGCAGAACTGCAAACACTTGTAGAGTTGTCCTTCCTGTCACATTAAAAGTTGTATATGTATATATATGTGTATATATATATAAAAGTAACATATGATAAATTGTATCATATTTTCTTCATGGATATCCTCGAGTAGGCTACTCACCGTTCTGTTTACAACATTTACACTATCGCAGGTCCACACAGTGAAGTTTCCATCAACATTACAACAGTCGCGTACTTTCTGTAATGTCGTAAGGTAAGATGAGAAAATAGGAACTTACCAGCCGGTAATCGATTTCTGATCGCTGTGGCGCGAGAAGTTGGCTGACCACCCCATTCCGATACCTTGGGCGACAGCGACAGCCTTGCTAGGTGTGCTAGAATATATTAAACCAACCTCATATCTCCATACGCGAGATGACGCTACGAGAAAGCGATGGTGCCACCAAAAGTTTGTGAGAGTTTTTAGCAACAGTTGTTTAGTACTCCTCAGTAACGTACTAAAAGATTCCACTGGCATTCGGTACCACTTGAAATACTTACATCTACACAGTTATCAATTTTTTACAGAAATGTATCGTCAATTAACGGAAATAGTGTCCGTTAAAAATAAAATACGGAAATGTCTATAATAAATATACACTACGGAATAATACGTAATATGTCCATAAGTCTGCGGACATTTGAACGGAAAAAATCGTAAATTTACGGGTTAGAGAGCTATACATTTTACGGATATATTTTAATACCAGAACCGTTTAAATCTGCAAATTTGTAGAAATGCAACTGTAGCAGTATGAACATATAATTATAGCTCAGTTCCGTATGATAAAACTGTTTTACAGAAACTTCTGTTGGATTAGAAATAAGTATCCGTGAATTCACACGGAGAAATATTTACCGAAAATTCCGTAAATCAATGGAGACAAATTTTCACAATGAATCTCAAATATGTGTGGAAAGGGAAAGGAAACACGATATTAATTCCTGTTTCGTAACCGCCTTGGTCCTGGAAAACCTAATACACAGCATGAATATTAAGTCGACCTATACCAGCCCGTCTGGTCGTAACCAAATTAGTCTTAAGTAAGTTTCTAGAGAAAATTTGAATGTCCCTTAAAATATTATGTTCTCACAAATCTCAGACCAGTTTTTTTTTCAGGCAAACGATTTCTCCTCAGAAGTTGTATGCATGAGAATGGAGTATGTTCTGACACGTAAGTATTTCTTATTTATTTAATAATTTAGAGATGCTGCTATATGTAAGTGTTACAAATCGCTTAAATGGTTAGTGTTACTGAGACTTGTGCAATAAACGTGATGAGCCTTTGTTTTATCATATAGAATTATGATGTTAACAAGCGGTCTTAAAAGGTATTAAAATGTCAGCATACAAAATTGGTGTATTGTCATTGAACACTCATCATTTTTAGCTTTGATTAGCAGTAAGTGTTTCCCGAAAAACGACTACTGCAAGAAATTTAATATTTATTTAATTTGAGACTATAAGCATTAAATGCACTCTTTGAAGGATTCTCTGAGTAATAACGCAATGTTAATATTAAACACTATTATCATTGTTAAAATAGTTGGCAAGAAACTAAACACTGGCAGCATCAAAGTGACATGATTTGGATCCAATATTCACTGGTCTGTCCAGTAGGCGACAGCCTACAAGGAACTGACACAGAATAGTTAAAAACACAGAAGAAAGTCTATGGCACGTGAGGCGAACTTGCGCCGCACGAGCCAAGTATATGAAAGCACAATCATGTAATATGGTGGGAAAGCATTCGCCAGTCGACAACTGCAGACAGCCTCAAGACAGAATGAGACTTGACCAATAGTCAATCGTCTACAGAATGCAGTGGCTAATAAGATACAATCTCCTAGTCTGTAGCCTAGTGCCGACAGCAATGAACTTCTATTGAGGTAATCCCAAATTCAAATCCCGGCTTGAACTACGCGGAATTTCGAATGCGGTAATCGTGCCGGATAGTACTGTTGGTCGGTGGGTTTCCTCGGTGACCTCCCGTCTTCTCAGTCCGTTCACTTCGGCATTGTTCCATGCTTATTTCATATTACCATTGCTAATGATAACAATTCCGAATTTAACCAATGAGCTAAATCACTTCACTCACTCATTCAAAGGCACCGTTATGCAATTAAACTTATGTACATAGGATACACCTAGCTATTTAACCACGTTTTGTTTTTTCGCTTTCTTGTCTGTTTGTTTGTTCGATACACATTTTTTGCCTGGCTGAAGTGATTACAAAATTTTGCACAAATAAAACTGAAGAGAAGATATAGTTTTCTTGAATGTAAACAAATTATATACCACTTTTAAAAAAAGGCTAAAAAATATAAAATAATTAATTCTGCGAAAATGCGTGTTAGATTTAAAATAAAAAAAAAATGGTGGGGTGCATGTACTAGATGACTAATACATGAATAGTTCACTTAAGTCACTAACGATTTTATTGCACTGCAAATGACATTAACTCTTGTGTGAGATTTCTCAACGACAGATATACTCTACAATCAATAATTTTCTCTATTTATGCGCCCACGTGTTTCGTTTTAAAATTTTTAAAAATTTTTATAGGATAAATTATTTCATACTTTTATCCTTTTATAGCGTGGTGTAGTAATTAATTTATTTAATATTTTTCAGAAACGGAGAAATGAATAATTTGAGGAGAGGTTAAATTTGAAACTCCCGAATATATTAAATACTTTCAATGTCGGGTCAATGTTACTGAAACAGAACTCTTCCTTGACGACTGTAAACCGATAGCAGACTCTGCCCAGATCAGTACACGGAGTGCCTACTGGGTCGACCTGCAATGGTGTGAGGGATACGACATGCAGGATGAGCGGCAGAATTCCGCGCACGCTCGTGTTCGTCTCGTGTCGCCGCGCTGGAGCGGAACGGTTTTGTCGACATCCATACTATTGCCCGCCATCACAGGCTCACACACAATACTTTCCGGGGACAATGTGAGTCTTCTGTCGAGTCACCTTGACCCGAGACGATTACTTTTTACCCGTCACACACCGCCTGGCAAAAGACCTTTATACGAGTCACGGCTTACGGGGAATTTAATAACGCTGGATAAAAGCGTTACGTAGGGACACTCGTGTATTTCAAAACCCGTTTTCTTGTGAATGTTCTTGCAGCCTGCTTATTTTATTTATGTACTTGTGAGACATGGTATACATATTTACTGTGGCTTATAAATACTTGGAAGTAATTAATTTAGGTAACCTCCCTAGAACATAATTTATTACAGCAACAATAACATGGAAAGAACTACAGTACTGGCTTTTATGTAAATTATGTAACATTGTGCTAATGACTTGAACCACGTAAAACTAAATTTAGAATAATTTTCTTGCAAAGAAATTAATTAACGTTGTGGCAAAAGTGAATATTTTCATTGTTCCATAACATAATTTCATCCAAGCCAGCTACTAAATAAAAAAAAAGAATAAATGTCGTATGACAAGGATACTCCAGAGTCAGGGTAAAGGACTCCGAATTCAGATTTTACTAGCAAGAACCCATAGGTAGAGTTGATGGTTTATCGCGGGAAGACTTGACTATTTGCTGGGTTCAAAGTACGTTCAGCTTATGAAAAGATTACTGGCTTTCGCTAGTACGTAGAGTTTTTCCCTGCTTGACTGAGCCAGTAAGAATCCCGCTATTGCACTAGTCGATGCCTATTATTGTTCTGCTCACAGCTGCGTTGCAAGAAACCACTGTGTTTCCAGGGGTATGTTGGTACAAACAATTTTCGCGATATACCATAATCTCCACCCATAGGTAATCTGCGTACCACGAAGTATGACATGAAATGAGCCCCTACGACTGAGAAGCGCCGGAATGGGAGTAGCGGTGGAAACGATAGATCCCGGAGAAAATCCGCCGGCCTGCGACATCGTCCACCATGATTTCCACTTGCGAAAATCCTGGGTCTAACCCCTCGGAGATCAAACCCGTTTCGCCTAGGTGGAAGGCAAGTGGTCTGACCACTCGGCCGCTGTGGCCCCACAGCCAGCTACCAATAGATTAACTCAGTAAAAGAAGTAACTCAAGTTATTGATAAAGTGCTTATTTTTGTTTTCCATTCTCTTCTTCATTGGTTATCATTAGGGCTAGGAATATCTCGCGAGTTTCAACGACCAGCATGTTTGAATCCATCAGCCTGTGTACATAGAAGGCCTACCATTTGTCCATTACTTGCTACTCATTCAGACAGCAAACAATGAACAGATAGACGGGGCTTGAGTATGCATAGAACATTGTATTCTAGCGTGCAGGTTTTGAACTCGTGAATTTTTCCTTGCCTTAGTTATCATGTGACGCAAATCACGTGTTAGGTAGCGGGCGTTCTGAAAATATTGGCGAACTTATCAAAGTCTCACATATGCCACATTAACACATTTGCAACTACCAGTTCTTGTTGTCTCAGCATGGAACTCGAAACAAGTAATCTCAGTACATGGCACCCGCTGCAGGACAACAATTTTGCTGTTTCACTGCACCAAGGACTTTAATGATCTCGGCTACCTGAAGCATTTTTCAGAGTCCTAGGACAATAATCAATAGATCGATAAGAGAAACAATAACACTCACAAAGTGTCTCACCACTGCTACGCTCAAGAAACTAAACTGAAGCTTCCATTAGTACCCGCTTCACCGAATATATAGTACAAAATCCTACGCGGCCATAAGAAATTACTGTTAAGTCATCAACTTTCCATGTCATAGTAATCCGATTTTGGTGAGCGTATTAAATTTAGACTCGGCTTACTACAAAAACACGCAGCTTGTAACCAAATGAAGGTATTGCATAAAAATATAAATTACAGAAATATGCACAGTATAATAATAACAATCATTAAGCCTAGAGAGTTACTCATCTAAAAATTAATATAGTCTTAATCATATACATTGCTAAATAATATATTTATTGAAAGATAAAAAAAATTAATAATGATAATAATAATATTAATAGTATTATTAATAATATCCATTATGAGGATCTCGCTAACAGGTCATCACCGCCATACCACAGCTACTACCTTTTCAATTTCGATTTAACTATGTACTTATTCCAACCTCCTTGTCGTAATTGTTACATAAAAACAGTTTTTAAGCTCCGTTGCCAAATCAAATGCGTGTCCTAATGATTATTTAAATTATAATACCTATCCGTCTGTGGCCAAATTCAGAAATAAAAAACAGAAAAAAACGTACGTTTATAAAAATTGAAGAACTACAAAAACAGTTAATTTAACCTTTTTGTATAGTTTTAACTACCAGTTATAGCCTTTTTATTTTCCTTTTCATTTAACCATTTCATATAGTATATAGTTACCTTAAACTGCACTGATAAACGAAGTAAATTGAATCAGCCGAAACGTATTCCAAAATATATTTGTTTTCATATCTTATAATTGTATTTACCCTCCGTCATCGTGACTGAAGGCTATCTAATTAATTGAAGTGTTATCCCGGATTAAGAATTTCTGTATACCGTTTTCCGGATTACACAGCCGACCCTACAGTATGCTGACAAAGCCTAATCTCTAGATTGTCGCTACTGCGAAATGAAGATGAAGGAGAATCGTAATATCATGCCCGTCCATTAAAATATCATATTTGATTTCCTGGGGCTTGTTGGCTCACAGCCAAAATACTCATTTCCTATCTTCTTGACACTTGCTAAGATTTAGAGGCTTTAGTGACAGTGAAGTGGCAGATAAATAAAGAGATGATCCCAGATCATCTCGTCAAAGGAGTATCGGGCATTGCTAGAAAAATATCAAATGGAAATCAATGGCGCGTTAGTAAAATAATTGACGCTTATGGTGATATCAATGTAGGTTAAAGGTCTGAAATAATTCGAAGAACACTTCGTTTTTGTCGGTTGATAAGTTTATCCCAGAGTATGAATTCCCGTAAATCACCAAAATTTCCCCCCACCCCACCTCCCCCACTATTTCGTGCTTCCAAAACCTTAAAAAACACAAGTTTAAAATTTCTCAGTTTTCTGTCGATGTTTACCTAACTAACGGTCATAAACAGATCATCTTTATTTTGTTCGTTCTTTATTATATTGTCATTAAAAAAACTTTATAGTGAAAACTTTCTGCATAAGTGAGCGATTTTAACGTTTTGGAACTAAAGATTTGTAAAATTTGTCAAACAGTGTTATTACTATTCAATTTCCAGCGGTTTCGAGGAAACATAATTCTCAGGTATTGTCTTAAGAAAAGTATTGGGCACGCTGGAAGCACTTAAAAATTATGCGTGGTTTTTAAGCATTATATAAATTCTGCACTATCTCAACCAAAGGAAATATAATCGTGTATATACGTGTGGAACTATTTCTATATCTTACTACACAAACAACAGCCAGCCCCGGAAACGGACGCTGTACGATTCTTTACTTTAAATGAGCAGCAAGATCCACAACAAATACAATTTAAAACCTGGAACGTTTATTTGTGCCAGTGTTGGTTCGGGGAAAAAAAATTAATTCCTTATCCTATTTTAATTTAAATGTAATTCAGTTATCCACCATCTACAGACCGACCGTGCTCCAGACTGGTTAAAACATTTTTTAATTTTTTCCAGACACAAGCACTCTGAACCTAGCGTTGTCAAACATAATCACGGATCTCCCACCCTCCCACCACTCAAGCGTATTATTTACTTTTGTAAATTATTTGATGTAACATGGTATGAGTATGGCCGTTGAAAGCAATATTATGAATCGAAATACAGTTTAGGCAAATCGAAATCAAATTTCACAGTAGGGTTACCTAAACAGCTTGAAATTCAGATTCCAGCCACGAATCTCTTCTCATTGTTTACTTACAAGCTCAGAGATTGCTAAGAAAAAAATTTGGTCATAGGTAGGGCATAGAAAAAGAAACAATATAAGAAAATGTAGGTAACACTAGTCATTATACAGAAAACTTACGCAACCTACGACCTCTCCAATGTCTTGCTCATGTAAATAGAAATGTGGAAACATTTTAAGATGCTGAAAATCAAGCCTACATGTGTACTACAATGTGTTAGATCTACAGTGGCCTATCATTGGGGCCACGAACTTTCCGCGAAAATAATTTTCTTCCTGTTTGTTTCAGTGCATTACGTGCACATCTGAAGCTTTGCTTCATGGTTATTGGCAACATGTATTAGTGACGTGAGTCTGTAATTTGACTGTACTAATAACAATGATATTACAACGTGACCACACGTCTGTGATTTGCGGGTAGGACACCAAGCTGCGTTAGAGTAAAGCATCGAGTCAGTGATTATGAAGCAGAACTGCAGATGTGTACGTAATGCACTGAAACAAACTGGGGTAAAGTCATTTTCACAGAAAGTTCGTGGCCTACCTACAGTTAGAGATTATAGTATATCGCGAAAATTTTTTGTGTCAACATACCTTAGAAAACACTGTAGTTTCTTGTGACATCTATGATTGGATGATATACATCTGACACAACGCAGCTGTCTGCAGACCAATAATAGGCATCAAATAATACAATAGCGGGATTTTAATTGGCTCAGTGAAGTAGGGAAACAGTTCAACGTACAACAGAAAGCCAGTAACAGTCGAATAATCTGAACGTGTGTTGAAATCCAACAAACAGTGAAGTATTCCCGCGACAAGCCGTTATCTCTACCTATAATTATGGACCCATGTTTATCGCGAAAATAATTTTGTCCCACTTTGTTACAGTGCCTTACGTGCACATCTGAAATTCTGCTTCATGGTTATTGGCAGAATGTCTTTGTAAAGTGACGTGTATCATCTGACTCAGTCAATTGCAATAACGTTCCTGCAACAACACACGTCTGTGATTTGCCGGTAGAATCCCAAGGCTCACGAGAGTTAAAATAGCCAATCACGGACCATGAAACAGAACTGCATTTGTGCACGTACGGCACGGAAACAACGTGAGGCAAAATTATTTTCGCAAAAAAACAGGGGTCCCTGCCTATAGTGAATCGAATCGCTTTGCTTAAGGGGGATTGATCCCTGTTAGATCGGTTTTACGGTTTTTCTTATAAATCAGGGAATAGACACATTGTTTTACTTTTTTCACTCTGACAAGGCATAGTTTATTGTTTCATTCACTTTTTGGAATCCATATGGCATTGTTTCTGTTAATGTTCCGGCCTCTTTAGTCGTATCCGTAAATAAAGCAATTTTTCCTTTTCAGCTGTTTCCCGTTGCAAAATAATGAATATATTATGATTCCAGCAATTACAGAAAATCGATTAAGTTTGTATCTATGCTTTGTCGTGACAAAAATTTTGATACATCGACTGGAACAGAAGTTATCGAGAAGAAACAGATAAATCCAAGGTGGTAGGGATCAATACCCCTTAACGTGCAGTTACCAGAGATATGGGAAAGTCGCGTTATTTTTGCCACCAGGCTAGACTCCTAATGGTTATGTACTCGTCCAACTTACCACATAGGCAAACAGTACCGTAGTCTGTCGGGTAAAATGTATCTGTCCAATAATTAAAAGTTGCAAGTTTGCGTTATCAACTTCCTGTATAGCGGTCACACACGTAGCTGACATCACATAGAGGCTACGGCCAGTGTCATCCTATACTGTAATCGTGTATATATAGCACGACCAAGTCTAGTCTGTTACCAAACAATAACCCGAATATTGCAGGTCCCGAGTGATTTCATGCATTCGTAATTTTGAATTTTATGTAATCAATAATTTAGTGATCCACGGGACGTTGGCAGGGGGAGAGGGTGGTTATCGGTTAGGAGAGAAAGGGAAGGCGAATTGCAGTGATTGTTGTGAAATAAAACTCCTACGAGTGATCTCCAAACGACCAAAACTCAGCATTTACCAAGCTGTTTTCGAGATTCATTCTTTTTTTTTATTCTTTGTCTAGGCAGGAAGTGTGAATGTGGGGTGTAGCCTACACTCGTATCGACTCACTCTTTGCTTATCTTGCTTCGAGGGTGAATCGTAAGTC
This sequence comes from Medauroidea extradentata, assembly GCA_003012365.1. Classification (NCBI taxonomy): domain Eukaryota; kingdom Metazoa; phylum Arthropoda; class Insecta; order Phasmatodea; family Phasmatidae; genus Medauroidea; species Medauroidea extradentata. Next base: position 49,309 of record PNEQ01092637.1, read on the forward strand.
CGGTACACACTATCCATTATTCAGTACAAGTAGCACTGCGACAGTGTGTACCGCAACTACGCTGGTTCAAATCATAATTCCATACTGATTTACACAGATAGAGCCTGTCCTATTTTTCATCATAGCGTATGCTCGCGCGCATTCTCAATGCACCAGTTTCAGCCACCGCGCATGCGAAGTAGGGTCTTTGCATGTAGGGTTGCCAATATGATTTGAATAGAAAAATAAAATTCTTGCCGCTTGCTGAACAAACGACTGCCGGAGTTTTAAAAACCAAAGTAATACAAGTTTGTTTCACTTATTTATCAATTACATGTGGCTATATCTTGCGTCGTGCAATAGTTTTCGGGAATTTTACAGTATAGAATACAGCAACAAACATTATAAACATATTTTTTCTTCTTTATGTGACGAAACGTGTTAGTAAACAAAGATAGTGTGAACATGACACAGACGTTTTGCTAAATAATTCTGGTATTAAACCACAATCGAAATTTACGAACATAATTAAGTAAGTGATTTAGCAGAGAATTAAGGATAGTGTGTACCAGACTATAGGTGAAATGTTTACAAATCTGGTTCTTTCTAAAGTGCTACAACTGTTGTCAAATACCGAGTGAGATGGCGCAACGGTAAAACGCTGAACTCGCATACGGGAGGACCCGGATTCGATCCCCGGCTCCGGCCATCCTGATTTCGGTTTTCTATGAATTTACGAAATCGCTCCAGGTGAATGCTGCGGGCCATGGCCGACTTCTTTCTCAGCTCCTGTCACTGTACCAAGATATAGGCTATTTTGACATCGCTATCGACGAGACGTAAAGTCCAATTACCTTACCAGTTGTGAAAACAATATCGCCAAATTTTAACTGACCTATGAGACAAAAACGAATTGCACGCCATGGTAAAATCACTGTTTGACAAGTATTTAGTTTAAATATGACAAAACGTTCAATCCTGAAAAATATTCACAAATTTTAAAATAAAATAATATGGAAGAACACTAGAAGAAGATCATCAGTTTATGAACGTTAGTTAAGAACATTGGCTTTTAAGTTGAGTCACTGATTTTTGGTGAAAATAATTGAGCATAAGTCGTTAAGTATCTTGCCTGTCATGTTCGTCTGCAGCTCGGCTTCGTGGTTATTTGCACAGCTGCTTTGTGCAGAGGCGTGGCTCATTTAACTGTGTTAAACAGAAGAAGGTTCTTGCTGCACCACACGTCTGTGGTTTGTAGGAAGAACCCCAAAGACGCCGAGAGTTCAAAATAGCCAATCACTGTTCATGAAGTACAACTGCACTGCAGCTGTACACATAAGGCATTAAGTCAAGCAGGCACAAAATTCTTGTCATAAAATAATCACCGACTGTACTTACAACAGAGAGACTAACACCGGGCATATGTTAAGTACAGGGAGGGTGGGGGGGGGGGAGGAATGTAGAAGCATGGGTGTAGGAAGAGTGCGACGACCTACTTTTGTAAAATCGTATCTTTGGTTGTACCTTACCAACTAACAAAACTTCAGCTTTTGCTTAATGTTTTCTGAATGTTTTTCTTCCAATGACTGGACTATTACACGGGCCCAACCGTACAATATTACATGACTTAACATCTCCTGAAAGGTCACTGAATGTGGAATGTACACTATAAATTTTAACCAGAGGAATTTTCACAGTTTCAATAAGTTGAAACGTTTTTTTCACTGGCGAATTTGTTGCTTTTTTAATGTTCAATGATAAAAAAGTGAGATAACAGCAGACAGGGGCAACTGATTCAATTACTTGATGTATTTCACTAATTGATCAGTACACATTCTACTAATCTGTCTGTAATTTGTAAACTACAGCTTATATACGTAACGATAATGCGATATCAACAATTTCACGTGAACTTAGTCTACGCGTAATAAATGGCTTACCACAATGTCCACAGAAATAATGTATCTAATTTTCATTCGTCTGTTGTTTGAAGTGCATTATATGTTGTTTTATGTGTTACACCTATACGTACATTAATATTTACAGATGATAAACAAAGTAATAAGTGTTCTTGTTGTACGACTATCTTGATACTTCAGTTTTAGAAATGTACATTTTCGCTCCGTCGCTCACTGAATCACTATTAAGTTGTGCTACTCTAAAAAAAAAAAAAAAAAAAATCATACAAAACTTCACTACAAAAAAAGATGTACACAGGTAACATACATAACTATTAAACAATAATATTACTTAAACGGCAAATAATCTCTAAGTTTTCAAGTTGGGTAAGTGGTTAAAGTAATGAATCGACATGCTGAAAGTCGTGTGTTCAAATGCCTCTTTGCTGTTTTTAGTTTTGGTGTATGCTTTTCTTGAAAATTTAGAAAAAACCGTGATTACACGTTATGTAAAATTACGAAATTGTTGAACATTTAGATACGAACAATTCCTTACTTTTCCAGTTAGTGAATCCCTCAGATTCAATCAGTGTGTTTTTGATTCGCTGAAGAAATCTGTAGTTTTCCACTAATTCCCGATGGAGCTGCGGATATTGAGTTTCCAGTTTAAAGTGTAAGTCTCAAATACGGAAAATGGAAGGGAATTTACCATGACCTGTTGTTGGGAGCAGCTATTTCATCACCCGCGAGTAAAAACCGAAATGTGTCAATCGCATAAACCGAAATGTGTCAATCGCATGCAAATATATTGGGTTGCCTATGAACTACCTTCGTCGGTCTGCAAACTGCCGCTCATAATAAATGCATTGTTAGCAGTACAATACAATGTCATGCTCCTTGATGTGCAGTTAATGACATATTTCAGACTTTCGGTTTCCCCTTGACTGAATAATAAGCCAATATCGTCCCGCCAATTTAATCAATCTTCAGTCTCTATTGCTCAAAGTGTAATCAAGCCGCTCCACGGCTCTCTACTCATGCACAAGCGATATGCAGAGTGATTAACAGAGAAGTGTCTGCGTCTTACTTGTTTTCTGCGTGATGAAACCGTTATGAAAGTTTCTTTCAAAATTTATATAAATATTATCCGTCTTCCTTACAGTATCTGTGAGTGCCTTCGTGACTCATGTAAAAATATTGTAAGAAGTCACAAACAAAATTTTATTAGCGTTGTTATCTGCTTAATATATTTTCATATTACTAGATGAGCGAGTAAATCGCGTATATGAACTGTCAACAGTACCGATGTTACTACAGTAACTGAGTTACTCTCTCGATGGTGTCACTCAGTCGCTTTTACTGTTACTTATATCACCAAGTTACCATGTAAGTAACCAGCCACAGAGATTATCAGCAGGAATAATGATTGACTCGTCGACTGCAAGTACAGCCAGTGATATTTGACGAAAAAAATGTTGTACCAACCTGTTTTACTGTCTTACCTGCACGTCTGCATATCTGCTTCGTTGGTATTGACATTGTTTATTTGTGCACAGGTGTTACTAATTTGACTGTGCCAACCAGTAAAACGTTATTGCTAGAGCCACGATTTTATGGCGAAAAGATTTTTGCAACATTTGGTTTCGATGCGTCATGTGCACACCTGCAGCTCTGCTACGTCGTCTGTGGTTGGATGATTTTACTCTCACTGGCCTTGCCAAATTATAGACGCACAGACTAACAATAACCTTATTCTGATTGGTGCAGTCAAATGAGAAACATGTCTGAACAAAGTCACGCTGCCAATAACCTTGAAACAGAACTGCCGACGTGCACGTGAGTCACTGAAACAAAGTGGGGCAAAAATCTTTTCGCGACAAAATCGTGGCCCTATGCATAGGACATTAGATTCTAGCATGCAGGTAATTGAACTCGTGAATTTTTCCTAGACCTAGTTACTCCTAGTCGTATGTAAAACTGATCATGGTGCCAGCCAGTGGCGCGGCGTGGATGTGATGCAATGTAAGCTGTATTTCGCGACGCCTGTACAAATACGAGAGTAGCCTATTAGAAGAAGCATTACACTCGTGCCTCGTCAAGCACCACCGATAGGCAACTCATGAATATGTACAGGCGTCACAAAGTACAGCTTACCTTGCAACTCGCCATGCCACGGGTGCTAGTTGAGCAATTAGACTATATATCCCTGTAGAGACGAGTACCGAGTGACCAGCGGGACTTTACCAGTTCTATTGACGGCTCTTTATAATATGTGGTCGATACCTGCACAAAAAAACACGCGTTGGTCTGTTTTAATCAATACACGTTTCGAACGTCGTTACAAGCTAATGCATTTAAGCTTACTCTCATGTTGTGACTCAACAGTGAGTTATATATTAAATATTATTCTCGAACGTAAAATTTCCTTTCTGAAGAAATTTCATTACGTTACTATAGTATGATTCAGCGAGTGTAAGAAAATAAATACTTTTATCCTTTCCGTATTTGCATTGTATTACTACTATTAAGGGTGCATGTTAACACATTTTATGGTATTTTTTATAAGCCATAAGTAGAGGTACGTACATTTCGCAGATACATTCCAGGTCAGGTTGAACGCCAATTATGTATACTTCATTGTCATGTCTGTGACTCGCTGGCAGCTGTTATGAAACGCGTTTGACTACTGCAAGCCAGTAGTAAATAAGGAAATAATGCGAAGTGCTATCGCTTGCTACCTGCTTGTGCGGTTATAAGCCAATAGAAAATCGATTGTGGCCATTGGGCGTATAGGACTGACAAGTCTAGGCTGCTGCCAGATGAATCCGCGAAATTGACGTACCTCTAGCCATAAGTTTTGTTCAAATTGTATTATCAAATATTTCTCTTCGGCAAAGCGTACGATTAGAGAGGATGGTATATCGCGAAAATGTTTTGTGCCAACATATCCTTGAAAACACATATGATTAGGTGATGTACGTCTGACACAATGTAGCTTTGTGCAAACCAATAACAGGCATCAAATATTACAACAGCGGGATTCTTATTGGATCATTCAACTAGGGCAACAGCTCTACATAAAAGCGAAAGCCAGTCATCTTCTGGTAAACTTAATGTTCGTTGAAACCCAGCAAACAGTCAAGTTTTCCCGCTATAAATCATCCTCTCTACGTATGATGCATTCTTGGTATTAACTGCTTGCAATAAATTATAATGGAATCTTTCATTTATTTTCACACAGAATTATTGCAAGATAATTTTTGTGCTTCAACCTAAAATTAATGAAAGATTCCATTATTAATAGGGACTGGAAAATTCCGCGAATTCAATGACCTTCAAGCTAGAATCCATTACACTATGCATACTCAAGCCCCGACCATTTGTCCACTAGCTGCTACTCAGTGGAACAGGAGACAATGAACGAATAGACGGGGCTTGAATATACACACTACAACGGATTCTAGCCTGCAGGTAATTAAATTCACGAAATTTTCCAGTCCCTAATTATTATTTATGGCAAGTAGTTTACCAAGAATATATCAATTGCTTTCAAAGAAAAATATTTGATAATACAATTTTAAAAGAATGTTACGTCTCAAACACTGAAAATACGATAAAATTGTCTAAACTCCCCCTTAAGAGGGCCGTATAGCGACAAGAAACTGAACACTCAGTGACCAGAAAAAGTCTTGTGAGTCGCTGACATGTAGACCGCCTCCGAGAATATCTGCGTACTTAAGCCGGCACATTAGATGCTCGCTGACACAGAGATATCGCACTTGGACCGGCATTTATCTGCTTCTGTACTACTAGCTCAGCTTCCTCCACAATTTTTCAAATAAGTCAACGGCTTATTGTGAAATTGTCACGAACACAAATTTGTTTCAATTTTATCTCGTTTGCAAAAGAAAAGGAAATTTATCGGGTACCTGGACAGTTGATTTACGTGGAAAGATTTCATAACTGGCTGTTCAGTATTTAAACACCCTAATAAAAAGGGAAAGGAATACATCACGGGTTCAATGGCATGCATGTTAGAATCCACTATCATGTGTATACTCAAGCTCCGACCATTTGTCCATTAGTTACAATCTAAAAATTTTTTGTATAATTTTCAAAGATTTTCTTTGTATTTATACACGTACTTGTAAAAGTACAATGATCTTTTTTTGTGAAATAATTAGTTTATAAAGTTACAAAGGTAAACTTTGTAACACTGCAAACGAATTGTTTGTACATATACTTAACAGTTCTAGCACTGAAAATTATTTTTACAAAGTATGACAAGGCATTTCTTTGCAGTTGTACAAACTTTTGTAAATGTTGAAAAATTTTCTTTGTAAAATTATTAGTTTATAATGTTTAAAGGATTACAGAAAATGTGTAGTCTACTAAAATCATGTGTTTGCCGGAAATTACTTATGCAAAGATCACAACCTCTGGAAAGCAATTTTCTGGAATAAAGTGAATGTTTATTCTTTAATTGCGTGCTTTAAGAAATAATTATGACTAAACTGTTCATTGAATGTATACAAATAAATAAATACTTAACAGTACTGAAGTCATAGTAGTCTAGGGGTAAGACGATTAGAATGTAAATGTGGGAAGAGTAGTTCGAAGATTAGCACCTCCAATTTTTTTTTCCAAAGTAATTTCGTGTAAACGTTTGTTATTCGAAAGTTATTGGATAAATAAGTTCAGTGTTATTTAGGAAGTACTATGAACATTTACATTTATTTTTATTATAATTGAAAGTACAACTACAAGGCTATTCCTTGTAATTTGACAAACATATACTTAGTATTTTATTACAAGGACAACCATTGTAGTTTTAAAAGGAATTTTTTTGGCAACTGGGTTTCCAAAGATTTTCTTTTTTAAAATAAAAAAAAATCAAGTTATAACTCACTAGAACATATGACAATGAATAACGGAACGTTAGTATGCATTGGTCAGTGGATTCTAGAGTCCGGGTAATTAAACTAGGGAATTTTTCCTTTCCCTTACTTTTAGCTCGTGTCCTTTCAGACTGGAAATAAAAACTGCAATGCGTTTTGAAAGTCTTCCAGCGAATAACACACTTTGGTATGACAGTAATACTTCCTAGTCGAAGGCACAGCGCCAGTAACCGTGAAAGAGCTGTAGATGTAGACCTAAACACATATTGTTGAATTTTATCTTCCGCAATTTTTTTTTACGAAAACCAGATAGCCCTAAATATTATTTTGCGTCATTTTGTTTCAATGCCTTATACGCACACCTGCAGCTCTGCTTTGTTATTATTCGCAGAGTATTTTTCTGTACAGTCGTCGTTTATTTAGCCGAGCTAATCAGAACAACCACAGTGTGACACCACAAGCCTGTGGTTAGCAGGTAAGAAACCAAAGACGCTGAGAGCTAAAAATCTCCAACAATTCATTGATCACGAAACAAAGCTGTAGGTAAGGCTTTGTAACAAGAGGCGAAGTAGTATTTTCATGAAAATAAGAGTTCCCAGATGATCTACATTTCAGTTGAAATATGGAAATACTATCTTAACTTTCATTGTGCACATTCCAGAGGGGGACCATACAAAATTGACGCATTTCGCACTGTATCTTCTTAGCTTCGCTGAAGCAGCTTACTTAGTGTTCATTCGTCACTTGCCTCTGATCAGCGCATATTACACCGAGGTAGGCGCAGGAATCTGTTTCAGAGCTAATATAAACTCTTTCAATAACCCATGGGTCAGAGGAGATAGAGGCGACTAGCAGCATATTCTCTCACGATTCATGGTGGATTTACAAAAGCGTGATGGATGCGCCACGAAGTGTGCGACGCTAATATAAAAACGTGTCATGCATTCACCGTCAAGACTTCTGTGAAGTCAGCGCAACAAAAATGGCGGACGCGCCGGCCGCGAGTTACGAATAGAAAGTATTTCTATTTATTCGCATCGTGGACGCAACAAAGCCTTAAATGCAATTTAATTTTGAGCCGAAATATTGGTGAATCTGGTGAGTCGATAGAAGATTTAATTTTTTATTATTTTACGAGAGAGATTCGTTTGTCATTAAAGGAAATCATAACCTCTATAAATAAACCTGTCATTCTGACTTTTTTTTTCATAATTGGAGTAGTTAGTGGGAATTTAAAATACAGGGTGACAAATAAGTGTTACAAATTGATAGGTACAGTAGCTGGGGTAAAATGGAATATGTTTTATTAAAGTAACCATGCCGGAATTGTATCCTGACACCCGAAAACGACGATACAAATGACCAGGAGTAGTAATCAACCTGACAAGAAAGGTAACGTGAAGTTTAAACAAAGATGCATCGATGTCTACAGTCACGCGTATTCTGTAAACGGTTACATGCAGCGCTGCAAAATGCTGTGTCGCACGTGGTCGAAGAAAGCAGACAAGTTTCTGATGGTCTGGAATGCAGCAAGAGGCTTGACCTCCAGTTCATACCAGATGTGTACAGGAGTTATGTACACGTTGTTACAAAGTTTAGCCGGGAAGGGGAAGATATATACGCTAGAGGTGAAAGGTAACAAGTTTATTAGAAATAGATGATAAGGAATAACAGTAATACAGAAATAGAGGCAAGTGGAAGGTTTTGGGTATGGCGAGACAGGAGATAGGTAAGGGATCGCTATCCTTCCCTAAACCAACAGGAGACTCACCACTCGTACCGCCGTTGAAGTTAGAGCTCTAGTCAGAGGGAAGCACCCAGACTGGAACCCAGAGTCCATAGGTGCGGTCGCCGCCGGAGCAGAAGACTCACTCGCCGACTCACTTCTCCTGCTCTCCCCGGTAGCTAGCTCGATGTCTATACCATTCTTCGCACCCTCACCGGGGCGTCAAAATCCTCCCCTCTGATTGGCTTCCAGCTATGCCCGCAGGAGCGGAGCAATCCTTGCTGAATCCAGGAGTTTGCAAGGGTATTGGGTAAGTGTTGAGGCCCACTTAACTCCTCAAGTCATCGGATTCCTGGGACACCTCTATTGCCGCAATCCGCCTCTTTTTGGTGACTTCTTGATTACCTAGTAACCACTGACCGACTTTCTGCGACGCCACCGACGCTGCAGGGTTGTACAACCGTCCTACTGCTTTTCCGCGACGCCACCGACGCCGCGGGATTGTGACACCGTAACAATGTGTTTTCACATGGTCATAAAGGTAGAAATATGAAGGCATTTAGTCGGGGGAACGTGGGGTGTAAACAATGGAATCTCGCCGTACTATTAATTGCTGTCCAAAAGCGGTGTTCAGGTAGTCACGTAGACAGAGGCCGTAGTAAGCTGGTGCTCCTTCACGCAGGAACCACATATCGGCTCGAATATCCAAACTGGCGTCCTCCAGCAGACCTGGTCAAACTTCGCGCATAAACCGCAGATACAGTGCAGCGTTAAGGCTTTGTGGCAAAATGTACGACCCTATTAAACATACATTGACTATCCCAGCCAAAATGCTTATTTTATATATCTGCTGATGACTGGTTGGATACGTCGTATGGATGTGTTCCACGGCCCATATGTGTGTGTTATGAGTACTGAACAAACCCTCCCTGGAGAAGAAGCTCTAATCTGAAGACAGTACCTACTGTAGGACGTGTGGATCATATCCACACAACGCCAAAACTCCTTCCGTACAGGAAAGTCAGCGTCCAGTAACGCCTGTATCTTTCGATCACGGCACAGGACGAAGCAGTTGTTTCTTTAAAACCTGTGCAACAGAATGACGATTGGTGTACATGGCATTCGCCCGTGTGCTGGTGGATGGCGTTTACTGAACTCATTTTAACACCTCTTCCTCAAAACTTGGTGTCTGTGTTTTCCTTCTCGCTCCACTTGCTAGCTCCTTGACGCACAGCGAACCTGTTTCCCTCCAACCGCGGCCAACTCGTACGAACATTGTGGCTGCTGGGTGCGGCTGTTGTTGATATGGACAGGAAGTTTTTGCGAAAAGATTGCTGTTCCACTTTGTTTCAGTGCCTCACGTGCTACCATGCTGCTCTGGTTCGTGGTCAGTGATTGGATACTTTTCTCTCACCATCTTGGGGTTCTATCTACGAATCACAAACGTGTGGTATCGCAGTTAACCTTGCTCTGATTAGCACAGTCAAATAAAGGACGACTCAGCACAAATACAGACAGCCAATAACCACGAAATAGAACTGTGTACGTACTCATAAGGCGTTGAAACTATCTGGTGCAAAAATCTTCTCGCGAAAACTTCTTGTCCCTACTTAATGAACATGGGTAGGCTACTTTTGTTGCATTTTACTTCATATTCCACCCCTATCAATTTGCAACACGTATCGTCATCCTGTATATTACAAATAAACGAAAAAAAATTGAAATAATGTGAGCATATATTGCTGTCGTACAGGAAGTTAGTATGTATTGTCAAGAAACTATTAACATTTAATATTTTTCAGTATTTGTCGCACAGCAGTCGAACTAGTGTTTGCAAAAACGAGAAGTCTTAATGTTGCGTTCCTCTAGCCGTTTTAAATCCACCGTCAACCGCACTGGCGTTCCACGCGGCGAACTGTTTTCATCTGTTTCCGAGAGACAGTGGCGACTTTTGGATTGATTCCAAGAAGTTCTGCAGATTGTTGAGAACTGTGCTTATTTGTGTGCTATTTTACGCTATGGCTGGTCTGCCGGTGTCGCTTATTAGTGAGATGTCACAAATGTTTTGCAGCCAGATCTTTCGTGGTTGTCTGTCTACGACGCGTGATTCAGGTGAGTATGCTTCAAAGAATCTGCAGGCATCCCTCGCAACAATCCAGCGCCCGTCATTTCCAGTAGGTTGCCCTTGGTGTTTCCTGAATGCGGTGCATGTCGCCGGTGAAGAGACCCCGGAAGATGCTATGCTCGGATCTCTATGACACGGTCGCGGGATCGATTTCCGTGCGGCGCGACTTCGGAATACAGAGCAGTCCCGCCTTCAGATGCGGCCTCGCATGATGCGTTATGTGCTCTTTGTGGCCCAGTTTACCATTGTTCCTACGCTGTAACAATGTTCCCTTACTTCACAAACCACTCTTTTGAAGTGCTCTCTGAACGATATTGGCAATACACGTGTATGATTACGGACTGGTGAATATAGAGAGTAGACGAACCTGCAGGCTAGACAGTGAAGTTTCAGCTGATTCCACTTTGGCAACTGCTCCAGTATGAAGCCAGTACAATTTACCGCAATGAAATTGCATTCGTAAATCAACGTGCATGCGTTTGGAATCTAAGAATATTCGCGAAATTTTCCGGTCTCTGTGTTTGACAAACTGAACCATTATTTTACACATCTGAAATGCAATGCGTCATCCGAATGATGCTTACTCTCTGAAAACTCACCATGATTTATAACGATTTTGCACGAGCAAATAAACCAAAATATGCAGTAAATTCTATGATTATGGTTTCCTTTATGTCTTTAATCTACTCCTAGTGTTCGTTGTTTGTTACTGTGGTTGTCAGCGACTTAGTAAAATTCGCTCCCAACGTTGTACGTCCAATGTTAATGGTAATTATTCAGTTCATCCAAATTTATAAAACTGGTTGACTAAATATCTTTTTGGATTTATATACATGGGAAGTGAGGGATAGAAATCTCGCGAAAGTCTTAGGGAGGTATAATAACATCGAAAACACTATAACTTGTTGATCCGTCTACAAGCATACGATATTAATGCGTCAGTTATAATGTTGCTGCTTGAGTAAACGTATTTTGCGCGTTAGATTCCTAGAAGTGCGGAGTCAGTATGGACGGTACAGTACACGCACCACGCCTCCCTCTAGCCTCTATGTGCAAGTCACTGAACTAATGTGCAGTATCTTTGCCAGAAACTCGCCTGTATGAGACATTCTGGCGTAAACGTATCTTTTTTACATGCTATTTAAGTATAAATGTAATATTGTAAATGCCTGCATTTTTCAAAAGATTCTGTCCTACGATTTTCATACCTAATTAGAGTACAAAACATCCATTTTTACAATTTTCGGCTACGTAAAAAGAAACTTTAGCGATGCATGGAAGAATTGAGGTGGGTATGGATAGTGATGGACAGTGATGGACAGTGACTGTCGGACAGTGAATGAAATGTTCTTTCAAAGCTATTCCTAAGCAGATATCAATTACGTGCGCTGTGCAGTTTTCGAATAATCTTGTAACTGTCGAGTGTAGTGTAGAGACAGCCTATATACGTATATTCGATGCTGAACGCGCGGCAGAAATGTCTGTTTAGGAAATAAACACTCGAAGATTGCTACACGTGAGTAAACCCCTTTAAAGTCCTCCAGTAGTTTCGAAAGACTGTTTACTCGGAGCTGAAGATGGAGAAATTCCGTATCTTACATTTCTTTTCTGGCATGAAACACTTTGTACACATTCATTAAAAGGTATGTGTGTGAACAACGTATTGTTATCTTTACTATTACGTCATAAAATTACAGAGTTACTGTTGTGTGTTTTCGCTCCGCGGATACTGAAAAAAAAAATCGTAGGTAGTATTGGAAGGTTGAACACTGTAAAAAACCTTCGTAAAATGTTTAGCAAGTAATTAACCAAAACGTGGTATGGGATAGTTACCATACATTCGTCTTGTAAATATGCAAACTTTTACAACTCTTACAGTCTGATAACTTCAGTATATATTTGATTGTTTTATAAACAAATTAGGAGTGCTACCATGGATGTCTGCGAAACATTTCTACCATACCTACTTTCTTAACGCTCTTGTACGCACGTGTGGCAAATTAACTAACTGTTTTTTTTTTTTAAGTGAACCCACACACAGCACGGGACACTTACCACGCTTCAGTTTGTAAATAGATCAAATGATCAACATATGTAGCTACTGTACGAGTCTGGTAACATCAGTGTACATTTGGCAGTTCCTTTAAGAGCGAGATATAGTCACCATCATGAATTTTTATAATTACTTTAATAATTTTTCTTCTAGGTAAATTTATGCAACTTTAACCTGACCATAGAATAGAATACATATTAACGGAATTTTAGACATCATAAATCTTAGTTTGCTGTTACTATTGTTACAGATATAATTGCATGTAAGAAAGTCATAAGAATATTCTAAATTCAATAAGTTCTCGAATAACATTAACGGCAAAGATTTACGATGTCTAACATTTCTTTAATAAATGTTATATGATATAGTTAGGTTAAAGTTGTATACACTGAAAAAATAGTATAGTTGCAGGTACCATACTTCTGTTAAAATAGGGACAGCAAAACAGTTTGGTTGTTTGTACTACTCTGGACAGTGCCTTCAACAATCTGTTTTGTAGAAGTTACCGTTTGGTTTGTAAAAGCAACCAGATTCTTTGCTTTTACAAACCAGACGGTAACTTCTACAAAACAGATTGTTGGAGGAACTGTCCAGAGTAGTACCGACAGCAAAACTGTTTTGTTGTCCCTATTTTAACAGAAGTATGGTAACTGAAACTATACTCTTTTTTCAGTGTAAATTTACCAACAATAAAAGTTACGAAACAAAATACAAATATTCAATTTGGTGACTACATCTCTCTCTTAATATGAACGATACCAGTTCTGTATGAAAAACCGTTATTTCCATATATACTTCCTTAACCTTCCTGTACATAGGTGTGATATATTTACTAATAATTTTTTACACCGTAGTTGCCAGGGCGAGGGGTGATGCGCTTGCCTCAATCATTCGACATACGTTTATTCAGGCGGCCGGCGTACTAAAATAGTTTGCAGACATTTTTAACAAACTTAAAATATAGGTAAGCCACTATTTTTTTGCGGAAATAATATGGCACAAGTAGTTTCAATGACTTATGTGCACATCGACAGATCAGCTTCTTTGTCAGAAGGGCGCCTTTATTTTCGTGAAAAGATTTTCCCACCACTTGGTTTCAATGCCCTGTGTGCAGTACCCGGTAGCTTTCGCGAGAAAATTTTTGCAGCTCTTTGTTTCAGTGTCCTACGTGTGCATCTGCATCTCTGCTTTGTGGTCAGTGATCGGATGCCGTAACACCCAGCGTCTGGAAGTTAAACCTGCCAATCACAGAAGTGTTGTGTCACAGTTATTCGTGTACAGATTGGTCCAGTCAAATAAATAATATCTAGGGACCCTGTTTTTTCGCGAAAATAATTTTGCCCCAGTTTGTTTCAGTGCCTTACGTGCACATCTACAGTTCAGCTTCATGTTTATTGGCAACGTGTCTGTGTGAAGTGCCGTATCTCATTTGACTGAGCCAATTAGAAAAACCTTGCTGTAACACCACACGTTTTGTGATTTGCCGGTTGAATCCCAAGGCTCGCGACAGTTAAAATATCCAATCACTGACCAGAAATGCAGATGTTCACGTAAGGCACTGAATCAAAGTGAGGCAAAATTCTTTTCGCGAAAAACAAGGGTCCCTACTTATAACAACTCTGCACAAAAACACTCTGCCAATAATCATGAAGTTGAGTTGCAGGTGTGCACGTAAGGCACTGAAACGAACTGGGGCAAAATTATTTTCGCTATAAAGCACTGACTCGGCATGTGTGAATTCACATAGACCCAGTAAAATGGAAAAAAAAAAAATAAATTTCGATAAAATGTACGGTCGAACACGTAAATGTTCCACTGGACTCTAGCAAACAATGATATTTTATTACAATACCTCGCTTTCTATGGATACGAAATAGTTAGAGCCACGAGTTAGGTGCGGAAATATATTTCCACCATTTACTTTCAGTGTCATATGTGCACTTATCGCAAGCATTTGTTCCCGTAAATCACGTGTCATGTGCTGAACACACAGGTTATTATGCGAGTGTATACTGGAAACTCTATCTCTCTATCAAGCCGTAATCTGCTTGTGGCTGCGAGCCGTGAAAGCGCAGCACAGGCGTTTGTTCCTCATCCTCACACCCTGGAATACTATACGTGGGGATATGCGCTCTCGCTGCACAGCCATGCGCACGCCCTAACGGCACCATCTGCAGAGGTGATTATGTCAGGCGTGGGGTGTGGGTTGGCACGTGTGGAGAGCGCATTCCGCATTGACCGACCAGTGGATCTATATAATACCTGAGACGTCACTCGAGGTAAGGTTATTATACTGCTGGTTGAGAAGATCAATATTAAAAGTTTGCAACAGGGAAAATTTCTGCCGCTTGAGCGCCGGTGTCGCTACGAGGAGTAAAGTGACCCACCCACAGAGCTTTCCCGAATTTTGAATTACATGAAGTTGATAATTTTAAAGACAAAATTAGTTTGTTTTATAACTTTAAAATAAATTGAATTATATCTTTCAATACGACGCCTAGTTAAATTTATTTTTACTACGGTTTCGTATAATATTCGTTAGCGATTGCAGCGCAAATAGCGGCAGAATTTTATCCTGTTTTTTAAGTCTCCCATAAGAAATAACATTTTCTTTCCGATCTGCGTTAGAACTTACGTTACTCAAGGATGGATCAAATGACTTTTCAACTGAAGCTTCCGTATACGTGCGCTATTGCGAGCGAATGAGGCCGTGACAAGAAAAACCCACAGTACAACGTAAAGAAAAGAAGAAAAGTCAATATAAGTTGTTGCCAACTTACTTTAACCATTTCAAGAGCCAGTGATTTTTGTTAATAATAATTTTGTAACAACTTGTTTCAGCGCCTTACGTGCACAGCTGAATCATATTAGTTGCTTGAATGTTTTAAACTCCCATCGTCTTGGGGTTTCATTCGCAAATCACAGACGTGTGTTGTCACAGTAAACTTATTCTCATTGGAACAGTTCTATGGGCAATGCCTCTGCAAAAACACTCGCGCACGGAAGGGAATGAAACAAGTTGGTACACAATTATTTTGACCGATAATGTCGGGTTCTAGGAATTCCGGAAAAAGAATACCTATAGTCGTGTCTAGAAAGACAACACAAATAAAATGAAAAACAACACAAATTTCGGAACGGAATTTAGTCACATCCAGAAGAACTACACAAAAACTAAATTAACTATAATACAACCAAACAAAGTTAATGGCCACTTAAATATACACAGCCAACGATGAAAACAAAAACGGTAAAACACTCGATTAGATGTGAAAACAGACGAAAATTAACAGGCTTCTTTCGACAACAGATGTCTAGGGACCCTGGTTTTCCGCGAAAAGAATTTTGCCCCACTTTGTTTTAGTGCCTTACGTGCACATCCGCAGTTCCGCTTCGTGGTCAATGATCGGATATTTTAACTCTCTCAAGCCTCGGAATTCTTCCGGCAAATCACAGCCGTGAGGTGTTGCAGAGATTTTATTGTAATTGGCTCAGGCAAATGATATAAGGCCCTTCATATAGACACGCTGCCAATATTCATGACGCAGAATTGCAGATGTGCACGTAATGCACTGAAGCAAAGTGGGGCAAAATTCATTTTGCGAAAAACCAGGGTCCCTACAAATGTCAGATGTGTAGAGCCACGATTTTATGGCGAAAAGATTTTTGCAACATTTGGTTTCGATGAGTCATGTGCACACCTGCAGCTCTGCTACATCGTCTGTGGTTGGATGATATTACTCTCACTGGCCTTGGCAAATTATAGACGTACAGACTCACAATAATCTTATTCTGATTGGTGCAGTAAAATGAGAAACGTGTCTGAACAAAGACACGCTGCCAATAACCTTGAAACAGAACTGCCGATGTGCACGTGAGTCACTGAAACAAAGTGGGGCAAAAATCTTTTCGCGACAAAATCGTGGCCCTACAGATGTGACATTTCGGGAACTGAGTTTTTTTCTCGTCTTCAAGTCCAGCAGACTGAATTTGTTAACTTATTGTGAAATGAGTTCCTTTAATAAATTAATATTGTGATTACGTTCAGCAGGTTTGCGTTAAAATAACGTGCTTTTCTCCAATTCTATTCAAAATTCTATATATAGCCGCGGCCGCCTTGTATTTTCATACATGTAACATGGTTTTGTTTGGTGTGTTTGTTACTATCCGGATTTAGCATTAAGTTTCAAGCGGAAAATTCTAGTCCACGTTACTTAAGATGTTAAACGTAACCAACTTTACGACAGCATTTCATTTGAATAAAAAAAAAAAAAACGTTCCCATGATAAAGTTGCTTTTAAAAAATGTTTCGTTGCAGCAGTTACTGAATGAAATAGCAAATCTGTTTTTGAACGTGACGATATTAATATTTACTTGAGCTAACAGAACGCTTTATTGCCAGAAAAAAATACTAACAACACAACACCTGATTTCATTAACGCAACAATTGTTGTGCAACATTCTGCAATATATTTATACCCGACAGCAAAATATTTGGTTGAGGTAAATTTAATATTTTGCTCGGAAGTATGTAACTGCACACTTTGTTGCTCCAACCCTACATTCGTGTTTGTGCACGATGTAATTTTTAATCACACCTTCAGAGTTATTTTACAATTAATGTGACCGTACTATAGCTTTATTTGTAAGCAGTTTTAATAATGATTCAATCAGGCATAAACAATCTAAATAAGAAAATCATCCACAGTGAATGAAATATGGTGACATAAAATTTTTCGATATGTCGATATACGTCTGCATGTATGTCATGGATTTTTCGAGCCAAATATATATTACTTTCAAACACTAACGTTTAAACTTGAAGGACGATGCTTATGAGTAGAGATGGCGAAATTTCGCGAATTCAATGACCTGCATGATAGAATGAAATATGCTATTCATAGGAACCGCTCTTATTCGCGAAAAGAATTTTGCCCTACTTTGTTTCAGTGACTTACGTGCTCATCTGCAATTCTGCTGCATGTTTATTGGCAGCATGTCTATATGAAGAGCCGTATCTCATTTGACAGAGCCACTTACAACAACGTTTCTGCAACACCATACGACTGTGATTTGCCGGTATAATTCCAAGGCTCGTGGCAGTTAAAACATCCAATCACTGACCACGAAGTAGAACTGCAGATGTGCACGTAAGGCACCGAAACAAAACGGGGTAAAATTCTTTTCGCAAAAAACAGGTGTCCCTATTTAAGCATACTCAAGCCCTGTCTATTCATTCATTGCCTGCTGTTCCACTGAGTAGCAGTTGGAAGACAAATGGTCGAGACTTGAGTATGCATAAGATATTTGATTCTAACATGAGATCATTGAATTCGCGAAATTTCACCATATCAACTAATGAGTAGTGCCATGAGTTTGCGGTGACTAGTTTTTTTTTTTTTTCATCGCCTTATGTGCAGATCTTCAGCGCTGCTTCATGGTCAGTGATTGGATATTTTAACTCTCATTTGTCTTGGGTTTCCAATATAAAATCACAGACGTGTGGTGTCACGATACTCTTATTCTGTATGGTGCAGTCAAATGAAAGCTACGTCTGAGCAAAGACACGCTGCCAATAACCATTAAGAGCTGTCTACACGTATACCATTGAATCAAAGCGGTATAAAAGTGTTTCCGTGACATACTCGTTATACTAACGATTGATACTCAATGCGGGATGTTCTGGACTAATTTAAAAGAAGTACTACGTATTCTTTTTCACATTTATGCACAACCACATTATTTATTATGAACAAGTGTAACTAGGACCACGAACTTCCTGCTAAAATAATATTGCCCCAGTTAGTTCCAGTGTCTTACACTATATAAACTTCCAAAAGAGTATTGCAGTTTATTAGCCCATACAAACTATGGTACACGTACCATACTTACTCGTAACGAGAGCTAATGTTGAGGTCTGTTTCTATACAAGTCTGGTAATATTAATGTCCTATTTGACTGTTTCCTAAGCAAATATTGGGACAATACCATTGATGTATGGGAAACAATTTTACCTTACCTAGGTACTTTCTAAACGCTCCTATACACAGGCACGGTAGCTTAATAATTAATAACGGTGTGTGTGTGAACATCTGCTCTGCAGCTCTGCTTTAGAGTCTGTGATTGGATGCTCTAGCCGTCGCGTGTTTTGGGGTTATGCCCGTAAATCACAGACGTGTTGTGTTGCAGTAACTTTAATGTGATTGGCACACTGAAATGAGAGACGTCACTTTAAAAAGACACGCTGCAAATATACGCGAAGCAGAGCTGCGTTTGTGCTAATAAGTCGTTGAAATACATTGGGCATAAATACTTGTGCCTAAAGTTCGTGGCCCTTAATGTAACACTTGGGCAACAACATACACAACAAGGAAATTTTGTTTCAGCGTAAAAAATAATTATTTTTACATACATAAATTACTTAGTTACGCCAAGCAAATTTTAACCGAACTAAACGTTTTATTCACTGTATATCTGGGCACTTGAATATCGTCCGTGTTCACTTCGTGTAGTCAGCGATTTAAGTCGCAATTCTCGTGTTCGACATGTTCAACTTTAATGGCTGAAGCTACTCTTTAATCCGTTGGCTGGACGCACTAATCTGTTGCTATTTAACGTCTCTCCTTCCCCACATCGTCAATGGGCAAATTCTCGCCTCTCGCGCGTGCCTTCAATTCTCCAAGCGGATTTTTTACAGCCTTCCGACACATTTCCGTAGCGAAATTGGTGACGCGGCGGGCATTTCGTGAACATATGGGAACTGCGCTCTCGTGCCTTACACGCAGTACAAACATTTTTCGTACACTGACAAAAAATTTTTGGATACTAGTTTCCAAAAACTATTTTTGTGAGTTTACAAAAATGATGTGAGCTTTGCAGTTAATTCTTATAAGTTTAATAATGTGTATATTAAAAAATTTTGTTCTTTTACAAATAATAATTGCACGTTTACTAATAAACGCTTGTGGGAATTACAATTGTTTGAAGCTTCACAAAATTTTCCGGCGACCAGTCCCCAAGACATTTTATTTTTGTAAAAGTACAAACTTTTTTGTAAAACGTGACTGACCGCCGAAGGTTATTTTGTTTCACATCGACGAATCTGTTCATAAAAGTATACCCCACTAGTCCCCTCAGATATTTGGAAAATTTTGACAAAATTAACGACTTGCAATATTTGGTGCAGTGCCGGGACAGATAAATGTCGATACATTAGTTTACAAGTTTTTTCTTTTAAAACTACGAATTTTTTTTGCTGAGCACATGATCTGCTACGGATTACGTCAATCTGACCTTCCCCCCCCCCCTGCCGCCTTCGCTGATGACACACACTTAGTTGTCACATTTATTTTGCGTACACTGTAAAAAGTCCTTAATAGCAATAGAAGTTTCTCACCCGCACAGTCTGTTCTGGGACTCTTATGATTCTTTAACATTTTACAACTTTTGACTGCTGAATATAGTTAGATGGTTTACGAGTCTTGTAACATCAGAATACGTTTGGCAGTTTTTTAGAAATGCACAGAGACAATTTTACCATTTATGCTTTTTTTGACACTCTTATACTAACGTGTAGATTAAAAATTATTATTACGGTGTAGATTGCGACAACGGTAAACGTAACTTATGCTCCAAAAATTTCAACAAATGATTGCATTTATACCTGACGTATTTTTTGCAGAACCGCGCTGTTTGATTTTTCACTGTAGCACTGTTCGAAACTGTACAGTATTTTGTCAGTGTAGCTTATGACGCCTGTTTTCTGGCCGTTTGTGTGAGCGAGGCACGGCATCAAGAGCTGTGTTGACCGGCACATGTGGTGATGTTTCACCTCTAGCGCAAGAAACTGGATAGCGTGCAGTGGTATCGCAGAGCTCTCTCCCGACTGATACTTTCACTGGTTACCCCATCTTTTTATTTGTAAAAAGTTTTAATCTAAGATCATTGCGTGTTTATAGAGTAGTTTCATACGAATCCCGTAAGTAGTTTTTCAGATATAACAGGTTGAAAAAGCTTTTTTTTTTTAAGTTCAATTGACGTTATGTTTCGAAACTGCTTTTCCATTAACTTTTGAATTTAATTTAATATACGTATATTGACACAATGGAAACACGTATTTACAAACACATCGCAAAGCATTTTAAGTGCGGGGTAGGAGGTACCCTTGTATTAGCAGTCTTAATGCGGCCAATGACAGAACAATTTTTGCTGTAACTGGCTATAACCTGCATAAAATATCGGTAGAGAAACTAATGCTAACAATAAAGTAAATAAATTCCCTAAGACCATACATCGAAGTTGAAACAAATAAGGAACACGTATTATTTTTAATTCCACAACTTATTAAGTTTATAAAACATATGATTAAATATTTTTAAATTTTGACGTATCCTAGGTTTTACCTTCATGGGAATCGCTCGGCATTTAGTGTGCACTTTACGCAACACTCATCATAATTTTTTATGGAAAATTGCTAACTATGAGCTATACCATTAAGGATGTTGACAGCTCAAAGTGGTCAGCAGAACGAATGGTCAGTAAGTGTCCTTCACAGACTACGATTCCTTCCTGCGGGTTGGTTGGTATTAGGTATCTCAGTTCGCTGGTTGGGACATTAACAAGTCAACTGTCAGAAATGTGTGGAGCGAAACGATCGTTTTACGGTCTGTTGTCCGCAGGTTGCCAACGGAACCTTTGCAGCGGTGTTCTACCTGAAACTCATAAAAACCTCGTGCATAAACTGAGATCCAAAGCCACGCCGTATTACGTTGCGTGATGTTTATATGGTCTTTGATGCAGCTCGTTCGCAAGCTGGTCGCAACTGTATTAAAGCATACATATTATTTACATTATTCTGTTAAACAAAAAGAACTTAATTTTAATAAGCAGGGGTCTGTAATAATCTATATTAATACGAAAACTATATCCTATAAATGTAAACTGTCAGAGCGGAACTGACTTTTTTATACACGCTTTTAAAATCATATGCCAAATAGAATGCATATTTAAGGTTACGACTCATGGAGTCTTTTGCACAAAATAAGATTAATTATTGTAGAAAATAAATTAAAAGAAAATAGACGTTGCTCAAACTGAAATAAACATTTTGTAGGTCAACTTCCCTGCAAAATTAATTTTTGGCAAACACAAAACTATTTTCTGGTGACCACAATGTTTAGTGGTGACAGAAAAACGTTTCTGTAGTTGCCCCAAAATATATTTTGCATGGTAAATACCCACCAAATGTTTTGTAGCTACAACAAAATATATTTTTCCGTGCACGCACCGCTAAGAATTTCTACCTACTCGCTTTAATATCAGTGTGTGAAATTCTGGGAAAAAGTGGTTTCTAAACACCGCACAAAGTCCACTTTATAGTTAATTTTTGACGTAATAAATTAAAACCCTTTGCTGTAAAGCCTAAGCAAACAATGTTGTCATGTGACGCAGTGATGACAAAAATTAATTAATTAGAACGTCACCAAGTCCCTCAGTTTCACATGACAAATTTTTTTCATTGTATACAGAATGAAATTTTTTCTGCTCTTGGTGCTTAAAACGTGCATAATTGATACGAAACATATTAAAGTATTATTCGTAAATGTATGCGATAGCATTTTCGATACAACGAACACCTACCATGGTATTTTAAATTTACATTTGGAATTTTTTGAAGTGTACATATTAAAATTATGCGAGTTTCTGGTAGGTAGTCCAGGGTACAAAAGTATAATTTCTATTAAACGCGATACTTAATACTTTGGAAATAGAGACACTTAGGAGTAGCTATGTAATTTTTTAAGTAACGGACGAGGAGGCGCAGAATACTATATGAAAGCGGGTCGATTGCACTTAACTATAACAAAGTACATTTAAAATTTGTAAAACGTAATTATAACTAGTCGATTTTGTATACTTTTGAGTGTTACTCCTTGGGAATTCTCAGATTAAAAAAAGCCGAAACTTAAGGAGGTGTATCTGGAGAGCACTAGTCATTGGACATTAGTTTTGTAGTTTTGCATTTGTGGTCAGGTGACCGACAAACCAGAGAATTAGAAACTGTCAGGCCCTTTCACCGTGAGCGACTCTGAGGAGAGATAAGCACCTGGCTCAGGAAGGAATACTAGTTAGAGGAAAAGTAAGGTGCGTCGATGCCATGCCTTTTGCTCCGCCACAGCTTGAATCAAAACGTAAGAACAATTACAAAATAATACTACTGTACGTGCAAAACGGGATGTTCACAAAAAAACCCCGACAAACTCCGGCAGCTGATTCCTTGTGAAAAATAAAGTAGAAAATATATAAGACATTTTGTACGTAACCGTAATATTAACGGAGTAAATCGCCTTTAGAAATCAAATTTCCTAACTTTGATTTTCCCGCTAACCGAATACTAATCGACGTAAACTGACAAAACTCAAGACATTACTCCTTGACCATACGACCGACAAATAACAGGTTAATGCCAATTGATACATTCAACCCATACGAAAATAAAAGGGTTGGCCACCTTAAATTGCTGACAACGTTTTTAACTTAATGAGAATCCAATACTTAAAAGTGAATTATTGGGTAATGTAAACTTAATAATAAAAATTTCCTCTTGTTACGACTGTCTAGGACTCGTTGTTTTCGTGCAAAATGCACGTGAAGTTTTGGCGTGGTGACACAAAGCCTAGCGTTAAGGCAACACTGCGTACACGAGTGTCTGGTTTATTCCGCAGTGCCGCACAGATGACAACGGACATTCTCTGTAAATATCACGTACCGTACATAATATAGTTTACATATCCGTAACCATCGCTTTGTTCCTGGCTGAATTCATATGTGTGTTTTGAAAAAAAAAATTATAAACGTGCAAGTGAAATATCCCGTCGGTAAAATACATGAAGTTAAAACATTTAAATAGTTTGTGTAATTCTGGCACTACTGAAAAGTGCAAGGGAACCGATATTGTTTTCAGACACTGTCCGGTATTGCTGATACCAATACTAATACTGCCTTGAGAAGGAAAAATAATATTATTGAGGACGTAGGAAATTAAAATCTTAATTTTCAAATACTTCGTCAAAGAAAATTCTAATTGTCTTAATTTTTATTGTATTAGTCCTACTTACGTTTAAAAAAAAATAAAAATCTACAAACCACAAACTAGTCAGTGACCTAAACATGCGGGCGTGTGATGAAGGGAATGGTTTACTTTTTGATATAGGTTATACAATTTTGGTTTAAAATTGACGTCAGGAATAGATGAACTAACAGTAACCAAGTCGTTTAAATTTGTAAAGTTCTCGCGAGGAGTGTTTTTTTCTGCCAGAAAGTTGTGTTGGAAGTTGTGCAACATGCATAGAGAGAAGAAAACATTTCGAATTTTAAGCTCTTCCACTTCAAAACGAGCGGGCGGATTGTATTTATCGATACCAGAACAGCCCTGCTGTGGACTTGTAGTCAAATTTCAGGTTCCAAAAAACGCCTAACATTACAATCTCATATCAGTTACACGATTTCATGTCAGTAGTGATACATCAACACCTTTTCCTTACCTTTCTTATCCCTCAACCCTATTGTTGAGTCTGTCCGTTCTGTAATACAGATTTCCTAAATGTCAGTTACCACTCAAACAATATCACACCAGTGTCACACAAGCAGTGCAGCACTGTGTTATTTAACACACCGTCAACGGTATATTGCAGTAAACATTTTTGTAATAAAAAATGAACACTCGTTAGCTGTTAAGTGACATTTAAGGCTAAAACTCTACCTTAAACTACTTTATTGCAGTGGTGTGTGTGTTTATTACTGTAAGAGTTAACGACACATGTTAACAAACAGCACGTTTCAACGTAAATCGTAATAAAAAAAGAGAAGAGACTACCTTAACCCATCTCTATTATTGTAGACTACTATTTGTGCTAACACGGAAATTCAAATGTTTCGTGTAACTTTGGTGCTTTATTGAGCAATTTAAAGAATAAAATACAATACTCATGTTGTTTCCCTTGAACACTTATAATTAAGGAAAAAAACACAAGTTTAGCTAGGAACAAAGTCTTGGTCACTGTTATGTGAGCTATTTAAATTACGGTACGTGATATTTACAGTTACTTTCCACCATCACCTGTGCGGCACTGCGGAATAAACCAGACGTTCGTGTACGCAGTGTTGCCTACATACTAGGCTCTGTGCCACCACGCCAAAACTTCACGTGCGTTTTGCACGAAAATTATGAGTCCTCGACATTCGCTACAACAGGGACTTTTTTATTACTAAGTTCATATGACCCAAATTAACCACTTTTAAACGTTGGATTATTTTTACGTTAAAAACGTCAGCAATTTAAAGTTGGTCATCCATTTTATTTTCGTAAGGGTTGAATGTATCAACTGGTGTTAACTGTTGGTTTGTCGGCCGTATTGTCATGAAATAATATCATGAGTTTTGTCAGTATACGTCGATTAGTAATCGGTTTGTGGGGAAGTCAAAATTTTAAAATTTGGTTTTCAAATGCGAATTACCCCCTTAATGTTCGGTTACGTACATAATGTCTTATATATTTTCCACTTTATATTTCATAAGGAATCACCTTCCGGAGTTGGTCAGGGTTTTTTTTGTGAACATAATGTATAATAGCAAAAAACATCATTTGTTTCCGATGATTAGTTTGTCAAAACAATTGTTTTATGTGGTAAACGAATAATTTTCAATTCGCTCCCGAGTAAACTGATATCAATTTATAACTGTTAAAAGTTTATTTCGATTACAAGATTTAGAAAAATATGTGATACGAAATTTTTAGGTGAACGTAGTGAATGAACAGTTTTATAGACTCTATACTATTCGCAATCGCAAAAATATAATTTTTTATTCCACGAATTTATAGCAACAAAACTCATGAAAGTTGAACCAAATATTTTATTCGAAGAATTTTTTTTAACATTGCAATAAGACTGATTTGGTCCATCTCTTCTGAATTACAGCCAACTTACTGAAGACTCTTAAGCCAGTATTTAAATAATGTATATCTGTTGAGTAATATCTTAGAAGCAGTCTTATTTCACAGAGATGCATTCTTTTTAAGTAGTTTTTTCAACTACTTACTTCGTTAATTTTCGCTTGTAAAATATAGTTATTACTGTACTACGCAAAAGATTAAGTAGGCCAACACAAGTGTAGGAAAATTAAGAACGCGTTTGAAACGATTAATCTTAGATATGCTATCGTTTTGACGGTAAATACGACGTAACCAATGTTTTGTGTGATTTAAAAATTGCTTGTTTTAAAAATATTTTAAATTCCTTATTTTTAAATGTGTGCTTTACTTACGAACACTGTGCTTATATTCGGTGCAGTAAAAGGAGTACGCTGTGGCTGGTTTATTTGCTGAGATTTCGATGGAGAAGGGTGGATAAATATAATCCACTGCCGTCTTCTTTCAAGAGCCCTACACAGCAGGCGCTAGATGCCACGTCTGAGGTACGGAAGAGCTACCAGGCTCGTGCTTCAACAACCAATGAAGCCTTTATGCGCAGGGCACGTAAACGACGCGCAAGTGTTTCAGTCGTTGGCTTGTCCTATGGAACTTCAAGGTGTATGGGAAGGTAAGATGTCGATAAAAATTAACTATTCATTATAGTTCTATTGGACTTTTTTACCGAGTAGATATGTTATTAGTGGACGTCTATTTATGCAACAATAGTCAGTAGTATGATTTGTTATCAAGTAAAAACTTTTAAATGGTTTTTATAAAAAGAAGGGTACGAAACCACAAAATCCATAAAATTAGAAAAAATTAGTTTTTATCTTTTTTAATAGGATAATATTAAAATATCAATTGAATTTTAACAATACTACTTTAATTTAAAAATAATTTAGTAGCTTGTTCGAAAACCTCTGCGCGAGAGATTTTCGGATAGCAGAATTATTTTTAAGTCAAAACGCGTGTATATTTAAATTCGGTTATTATAGGTACATGAGTATTATTACTTAAAAAATTATAATAATTAGGGTTTTACATTTCTATGGATTTTTTGTTTTCATGCCCTTCTTTATCTAACAATATATTATTTCTTACTCAAAAGCAAATCGTACTACCGCCTATAGTATTGCATAAACGGACTTCCGCTAATAAAATATATACCCGGCAAAAAATTACACCGAATTACGAGTAGTTAACATTTTATCGACAGTTGAGTATTTCAGTCGTTCGCTCGACATCTTGCCTTTCGTACCAGTTAAGCAATGGCTCTATTTTTATATGTATGGAAAGAGCGTAGTAAGATACATTGCGTTCTTCTCTATTTTCGTCTTACGATTCCGTCTGGTATTTTTTACGTGACAGCAGTCTGAAAAATGCGTTTTTTTTTTTTGTATTTTGAGGTGCCCCGAAACCGTGTTTCTACGCATGATATCTAAAATACAAAAATAGAGAAGCGTAGTGTTAAACGTATTTTCCTTTCGTAGACAGAGATATAGAACGCACGTTTAGTAGTATCCTTTAAAATAACTTTCTCCTAACACGCTGCAACGAAGTTCATACGCGAGCTGCGTAAGGCTCTTAAATACATGGTTTTGTATTTGTTCGACATACTGTTAGTTTTGTAGACGTAGCTCGTAACTACATTTCCCACTTGTGAAAGTTTTTTAGCTCGCATATTAGTCCCATAGCAGCATGTCAAAGTCAAAACACACTAGTTATGCGAACATAAAATAACAAAAGTCAACTGACTTGCACGAATGAAATAGCTCCCACTAAAATAACATATTATTGACATTATATTAAACGATTACAAAGCACACAAATCAATTCCATTGGATTATATAAAATATGAAAATAATGACAATAATATTCATTGAAAATTATTTTCTTTTGTTGCAGCAATTAAAAAATTTCAAATTAATTTTGTTGTATGTTTTTAAAGCTCTTATAATGTGATCTACGATATTTTATTTTAGTGCGAATTATTTTATTTTAGTTAGTCCGTTGGTTTTTGCTTTTTGTGCTTCCCATAACTTGCGAATTTTGACATTTACATGCGGATATAGGAGGACAAGGAGAGCTAAAAAAATGTAACAAGTGGAAAATTAAGTCAGAAGTAATGTCAATAAAACTAACACTTCGTTGTACAAACATATATTTATGCATTTTTTGCTACTTCAATGCTCTTAGAGAGCATTTTCGTGACGTAATTTGCCACAACAGAAGAAGAACGTGGTTTTATTTTATTAATTACCAAAGAACTACTCTGGTA
The DNA here is from genome assembly GCA_003012365.1 of Medauroidea extradentata. Classification (NCBI taxonomy): domain Eukaryota; kingdom Metazoa; phylum Arthropoda; class Insecta; order Phasmatodea; family Phasmatidae; genus Medauroidea; species Medauroidea extradentata. The sequence goes on from PNEQ01092637.1 coordinate 77,236, forward strand.
GTCGCAGGTGAATATTTGGGTAAGAAGTACCTGTATTATGCAGAGGAGATATTTCTTCTCAGAACTGTAAACTCAATAACAATTTTGGTAAGAATAACATTGTCAAATATAGAAATTATTTTTAGTAATATTGAACATTTTTTTTTTAGTTTAAATGGCCTTAGGCTATGACATTGACAAAAATATTTTAACTGCATATGTAAATAAGATAATTATTTCCGGACACATTATTGCGTCTTTGCTGAGTAATTTGCGATAGCTAACCGAAAAGTATGTCAGGCACTATCATAAGAATTTACTAAACTAGCCACAGAAAGCAACATTTTTTGGCGAGTGAAAATATACATAAAAAATAGAGAACATTTGTATTACTGCACTGAAAAAAAATTTATACCAAATAATTGTTTGAATACGATTACTTGCGCTAAAAAATTAATTGTTATAAAAAACAACATACAAAAATGAACACACCTAATAAATTTGACTCAGCAAATGAGGTAATTTATGTTGCAAAGAACTTAGCAATGAAATATTTGGTTGACGAAAATGTAACAAATTGTGTGTTTGGTAGTAGGCCTACACGAATTTACATTTTGCTGCCCTAACCAAATCTTTATGTTTGTACACACCGTAGTTTGCAATCAAAACACGAGAGTTAATTACAGTTTCTGCGAATGTCAGAATTATAGCTATAATTGAAAGATAATTTAGTGATGTTTCAGACAGGTACCACAAATCCCGGTGGAACTATTTCTACAGAAAACGGAAAGTAAATTAGTAAAATTTGTCGAAATACATATGCGTAAATGTTATGCATTTAACATTTTACCACCTAACGTTCAGTCTTGACTGTGGATTCTAGAGAGCAGTCATTACAGCGAGAGGTCGTGGGCTCGGTTCTCTGGGCTACCACGTATTTTACTTTATTGCCTAGGAACAAAAAGTAACCACTGCCAAACAAATATTAATTGTACTGATCAAATATTATACCTTGGCAACGAAATAAAAGCACAAGCAAATTAGTTTCAGGTACAACAATGTTCATTTCGTCATGTACAGAGAGTGAGTGAGATAATTTGGTCAGCGCTCAACATCGAGGTCTTTAGCGCTGGTGAGGGGATGATGTAGAATGAGTATGGAGCAGCACTGGAATGTTAACGACGGAGGAAACAGGAGAACCCCGAAAAAAATCCCGCCGACCAATGGCAACGTCCGGCACGATTCCCACATACGAAAAACCGTGGAATGACCTCACCGGAAATCGAACCCGGATCGCCTTGGTGGGAGGCGAATGGTCTAAATATTCGGCCACCGCAGCCCCGTCATGTACAAAGAAATTATAAGGTTGCGGCAAGGAAATTTTGTTAAAATCATCTAAATCTTTCTCTTAGTGTGACAAGTTACATGAAATATACATCTCAGTGTTGATTTTAAATCAAGAAATTAGTATAAAATACGGCAGGGTATTTGTTTATAGATCTAGTAATATAACAGTCGGTCTTTACGTCCGCCTATCAAACGTGTATTGCAATGTACTAATAGTGTTATTAATCTTCCACGGCAAAAGGAAACAAAAAAAATTTACAGTAAAAAATTAAGTATGCGTAGAACAAATATTACAAGAAGAAAAAGTATTTTCGTGCAGCTACAAAATATTATCTTTGTGTACACCTTGCCTAATATTTTTGCGCTTACCAGAAAAAAAAATCGTTTTGCTGTAACCAATAAAATATTGTGGCTACCAGAAAACAATGTTGTGTTTACCACAGAATAATATGATAAATACCTTATAATACTTTTATTTTCAATGCATAACGCGGTTTTCAAGTAATCGGGAATGCTTTCATTCCAGATTGTGGACTTTATGTCAAGTTAAAACTGGTAAATTACTATCATTTAGTACTTGTATGTTAGTCGAACGAGGACATGTTGTAGACCAGTTTCCCAGGTCTTATAAAGTGGGTCTCTGTGGTCTATCGTGTTAATAATAGTAATTACCGTCGGCTACGGAACAAACGACCAGTGCTCAGTTCTGTACAGTAAATGATAAGGTATATATTACACATCAGTTTATAAAAATTATGCATTTTGTAACTGCTGATAAAAACTTCAATTTCACCACTATATAAAGTCCACTGTCTTTTGAACCGTTAAAAAATTAACAGGCGTGCTAAATATTATTTTTTCGAACCGGTTGACAAATCCGGACTAACGGTATAGTAAATGCAACGAAACTTAAGTTTAACGAGTGACTTGTTTTGTTAAGGTATTGGAGTGACCAATAACAAGAAACAAAAGGTTTAGTGAAAATGTTTTCGCACCGCTTTGTTGAACGCATTACGTGCGCATCTGCAATTCTACTTTATAGTTATTGACTGTGTGTATTTATGTAGAATCGCCTGTTATTTGACTGTGTCAATCAGGACAAAGATAACTGCGACACCACACGTCTGTGGTTTGCTATTGACCCCCAAGACGCTGGTAATCAAAAAATCCAGTCTCTGAACACGTTGCATGCAAGGCACTGAAACAAAGTGATGTAAAAATATTTTTGTGAACAGTTACCACCCCCTACCAATCATTGACAAGAACTTCAAAACTAAACATAAAAAAAGTGTATATAGTAGGAATCCAGCTCGTGATATTCTGATATTCTGAGTCTGAATGAATCATGTTATGTAAGTTATCCTTCTACATAAATATTCTCTACGAACATTCTTTGGAAACTAGTTGGTAAACACTGAAATTTTAAAAGAATAATTATATATACATATGTTTATTTATTTACTATAAGTGATGATATATCGCAAAAATGTTTAGTGCCAACATACACTTGAAAACACCGTAGTTTCTCGCAACATGTATGATTGGGTGATCCACGCCTATGACACAACGTAGCTGTCTGCTGAGCAGAAACAGGCATCAAATATTACAATAGCGAGATTCATATTGGTTCAGTCAATTAAGGTAGCAGCTCAACGTACATGCGACAGTCAGTAATCTTATGGTAAGCTGAACGTACATAGAAATCCTAGCAGATATGCAAATTTTCATGCAATAAACCATCATCTCTAACTACTAACTGACAATATACCACGGTATACTTTAATACGATTAACTGTGTTGGGGGCTTCACGAAATTGAGTAGTCTCTGTACACTGAGTTCAATAGGTTACCAACAGAGCAGATGTGTATGGTTTCTGCAATAATGGGTCATTATTAGAGCCCACGATTTTTGGTGAAAAGAATTCTGCAACAATTTGTTTCAATACCTTGTGTGCACAAATGCAGCTCTGCTTCTTGAGTATTGGCAGCAGGGACAAGGTTACTGCGACACCACACGTCTGTGATTTGCGGGTAAAACCCCGAGACGCTGAGAGTTACAAACAGCCAATCGCTGACCACGAAGCTGCATATGTGCACATGAGGCATTGAAACAAATTGTTGCAGAATTCTTTTCACCAAAAATCGTGGGCTCTAGTCATTATATACGAAGGCAAATAAAATTTTCAACATATTTATGGTGTTAAAGTTTGACTGAAGTTCGAAGCATTAATATCACGATGTAGGGTACGATAGGCATATATATATATATATATATATATCCCGGAAAAATTCACGGGTTTTTATCGACCAGTAGGCTAGCCTCCAAGAATATATGTTTTCTCAAGCAGACAGCAGCTGCTCATTAGCTGCTCGCTTCCACAGTAAAATGGGCATGTGATTGGTTACAT
>PNEQ01092637.1:81069-91230 GCA_003012365.1 Medauroidea extradentata
TATATATATATATATATATATATATATATATATATATATATATATATATATATATATATATATATATGTAGCTAAGTGCTGTCATTAAAATTAATGATTATTAAAGTTATAGATGCTTGTATGGAGAATTAAATACGACGGTAAGTTCTGTTTTCCTTGGTAGCACGTCGTTGCACATGGCGGGCAGTAATGCTATTATGCTTTGTTGGTAGTGTTCTTAAAGATTTTACGTTCACTAATCTTGACAACAGTTACATTAGGATAACGTCGAAGGTCACGTAAACAGAGGCGTCGTCAGCTGTGTACCAAGCTAACTGCCACGTTCTTAAATAATACACGTCGGCGTCCCGACGCTTTAACAAGATGTAAGCGGCGGGATCACCCCGGCATACCGCACTTCCCGGCTCGACGATGTCTGTACTAAAAGGCGTCCCGACGCTTTAACAAGATGTAAGTGGCGGGATCACCCCGGCATACCGCACTTCCCGGCTCAACGATGTCTGTACTAAAAGGCGTCCCGACGCTTTAACAAGATGTAAGCGGCGGGATCACCCCGGCATACCGCACTTCCCGGCTCGACTATGTCTGTACTAAAAGGCGTCCCGACGCCTGAATCGACGCCTGAAGGTGTCTCTCTAGCCCACCGAACTTTGCGGCTCGACGACGTCTGCCGAAAACCGTTAACGAACTCTAGCTTTGCTTCTGGTTGGCGCCAAATTCCCCGCACTTGCTCTGCAGACTTTGGTTCAGTCGGTTCAATTAGGAGCCAGCTTCCGACAGATGAACCCGCCCTTCGAGGACAGCAATATCTTGTCACTGCTGTATTTATTGCACAGTTATTTAATTCCATTTCTATTCGTTACACTCAATAAATTACCCAATATGTTTTTTTAATGGCTGAAATTCCTTATACTGTAATAAATATACTATTTAACAATTTTGTCGTAAAGTCTACAGGTTAGCTTTTCTCCCCTCTCGTCCGGCAACTAGGGAGATAACAAGAGCGTGGGTGGGGGCGAGGAGGCCCAGCCGCTAACCATGTGCACTTGCTCGTTTACATGCTGACAAAGTGTATTTTTCTCAACAAAATCTGGTACAATGATAAATTATTGTTGAAAGTTGTGTGATCGTCATCCCGGCATGAGGGTGAGAAGAAAGAATATTCGCGAGACATATCTATGATAACATCTGGAATTTATGACAGTTGAGTAACACTTGGTTAATTTTGGTGGCAACAATATGGGGCGTGTTACATTTTATATGTATATATATATTCACACTATACAGAACTCCTCCATTTTTAAAATAGGTAAAGAGGGATAGAGTAACATTGATCAGTGCAAACATGTTTTGTTTGACACGTGAAGTTGTGAAGTTATTAGAGAAGCGATAAGGATTAGACTACCACGCTGGAGAATAGTCGCATATTATCTACATGCAGCGCACTAAAATGCTGTGCAGTGTTATAGCATTTGTTTTTTTATGAGTCTTTGAACGGTGACTTGACAGTTTTCTTTTTGGAGGCTTTTAAGTTTCGTGTCTTACGAATCTAGGTTGCACTTGTGGAGTACCAGCAGTCTGCTGTAAATAAAGAACCGTTCTTAACCATTTTAAATCGATCGAGGTTTCACAACGGTAACACATTGGACTCGCATGCGGAAGGACCCGGGTTCAAACACCGGCTCCGGCCATCCTAATTTCGGTTTTCCATGGTTTCCCGAAATCACTCCAGGCGAATGCTGAGATAGTTCCTTAACAAAGGGCATGGCCGACTTCTCTCCCAGTTCCTGCCGTATTAAGTTGTGTGTCATCATCTCTAATGACCTCGCTGTCGACGAGACGAAAAGCCCACTTACCGTACATTACCTAAATCTGGTTGAGTGGCTTCAGTTTAAAGGTTATTTATAAACATGCTGCAATTTTAAAGGGATTAACGTGGATTGCAACGGTGGGACGTTAGTAATCTGACTACTACACCATCCTGGTTTCCGTGTTCACATTGGAAGGAAGTTTAACATCGCGTACATGTTCGAATATTATTACTAGACTTGGCTTTGCACGAATTCTATAACAAATGTTAAAATATTTGCCTAGTTCTTCGAACTGTACAAAGAGTGTATACTTACGTGTTATGGTATATAAATCGAGAAGAAGAAAACCTTAACGTAGTGACAATGCTGTAATCAAATAATGTTTATCACTCCACACATTGTAATCACTTTCATCGAGAATGTTTGATTATAAAACGAGTGACTGAATCTTGGCAGAAAATTTGTACAACGGCATGTTTCTCCAGTCAAAGCTGTTTAAAGTGCTGGTGTTTTACTAGAAAAAAAAACTTGTAATGATGAGATACGTTATAGCTGTAGACACTACAAGGGAAAATGTGTTCAAAATACCGTTGCGAAGAAACATAATTCATGTTTATGAGCGGTGCGTTCGATGTGAAACCAAACCAACTTCGGCAGGATGTCATGCATATTTTTAGAGTTGGCACCGTGTATTCTAGTTTTAAACACATCGATGGCTAGTTAAAAAAATTGTAATTATAGAAACATTTTGTTAAGTGATCGTACACAATGAGGTTTTTCGTATGTTGGTGAACATTGTAATTTTTTTGTATTGTTACGAGAAAACTATTTCCGACTATTTTCCAAAGTTTTAATTGCAAATAAACATATATTTTCGTATGAATGATAGGATCAGGACACCAGCAGACCAGTTCCCAGCAGTTTCTTGAAATACGTGCTGACAGAGATGTGCAGGCCAATGTAACGTTCGCAACCTCGCACTGACCCATATATAAGAGTGACACTTCCTCTGTACAGGTGTCCTATTCTGGAAGTGATCAAGCAGCCTACACGACGATATAAATAGAAAACCATTTGCTGCGAGCCCACAACCTCGAAACAGTCAGCCACCCCTTCATTTTTTTTTACATCCTGACACATCAGCTTGGCTGTTGATGCGTTCACGACGGAAAACCAAATATTTACCTATGGGTAGGGCCCGGTAGTTTTCGCGAAAAGATTTTTGCCCCACTTTGTTTCAGTGTCTTACGTGCACACCTGCAGTTCAACTTCATGGCTATTGACAGTGTGTTTTTGTGCAGAGTCGTTATTCATTTGACTGTGCCAATCAGTACACGGATAACTGTCACACATCACGTCTGTGATTTGCGGGTTTAACCTCCACACGCTGGGTGTTACGGCATCCAATCATTGACCACATAGCAGAGATGCAGGTGCGCACGTAAGGCACTGAAACATAGTGCTGCAAAATTCTTTTCGCGAAAATTACCGGGCTCTACCTATGGGTTAGCAGCTTACTTAGCCCTGTGGGAAAGTACGGGCCCGGAGACCATCGTAGTAGAGAAAAAGTACACAAACCTTTGTAAAAGTGTTTATAAAAAAACTACACATTTACGTAAGTTTTGCTTACTGCGCAATGTATTAGGGAGTTCAGGTCACGAACCTTCACTTCTGCGGTTCTTTTGAGCGTTATTTTTAAGCATTGAAGAGTGTAGATATTCTTATAACTTCTCCAATTTTTGTTGAAAATATTTAATATTCTGTTTACTGATTTTGAGCTTAAAAAGGTAGGTTTAAGCTAATAATATAACTGGAAATTTTTCGGTAACTATCTTATTAAAACAATAAAAAGATAGTCTAAAAAATATTACAATTCGCATTAAAATATATTTCCACCAAAATTTGGCGGTGTTTTAACGATATGTGGTCTCCTTTAGGCTTGAAAGATAATAATTTCAACAACAGGAATGGCTTATGAGTTCACCAAAAATTAAAATTGTTTTAGTACTTTTTATACTTTTATAATACATCGTCTGTTTTCCTGGTATATAAAGGATCTCTTTTTAATGTAGTGAACTCTTTAGCTTTAACATTTATTATTAAAAACTGCACGTAGAAATCCAAATTCACATCAAATATTTCAATGGTAGAAGGGAAAACCAACTGAATTAGATAAGTGAAATAATATGCACTGAGTAACAGTGTCACTTCGTACACCAAGATATGTATACAAACTGCATTGAGTGTATTTTTGTATCTTTAAAAATTGCAGTATACTAGCAATTTTTTTAATTTAAAATCATTACATATTAAATACAAAAAATCAATTTGATTTTACACGTTTTTTGTGCAGTTCGTGACACTGTTCTTTAGTATTTTTTTTCATTTCCCTAAACTTATTTGTAAGGACCCCTGTTTTTCGCGAAAAGAATTTTGCCTCACTTTGTTTTGGTGCCTTACGTGAACATCTGTAGTTCTGATTCGTGGTCAGTGATTGGATATTTTATCCCTCACGAGCCTTGGGATTCTACCGGCAAATCACAGACGTATGTTGTTGCAAGAACTTTATTGTAATTGACTAAGTCAAATGAGACGCTGCTAATAACAATGAAGCAGAATTGCAGATGTGCACGTAAGGCACTGAAACAAACTGGGGCAAAATTCTTTTCCCGAAAAACAGAGGTCCCTACTTATTTGTTTTCCCGTTAAGCTCAATTCCGTTTTATGCAAATTTTAAGCATCAACAAAAACTATGAAGCCTGAAAAAAAGTTTATTACAGTAGAAAATAGTCACAATAGGCCCTATATATACACCTACAAATCAAACCATATCTAGTACGATTATTAAAAAAATATTTGAACAACTAAATTTTTTGGAGCACTCCCCTTAACAAAAAGTGTATTCGACTTTTTAACATTAATAAATAAAAAATTAAGTGGTTTTTGGTGGTGTCGCAAACATTGAAGTTTAGCATAAAACTGAGAGAAGCCCCTCTAAAGTACAGACACTTTTAGAGAAAATTGCACTGCTCACCATGATATAATGTATAATTCATTCATAAACGTGTTTGAAACGTTCACGTTTTATAACTGAAATTTTAGAAATATTCCACGGAAAAGTTCTGGTCCTTACACATTGTTACTATGTCACGTTGATTCTCCGCGAGCTGTCAGCATGGCTTTATGTGACATTTAATAATGTCGCTTACCTTATTTCGTTCGTGTTCCTCAGCCACGAAAGTCGACAGTTTGTTTACTACCAGCGGTATCTGAAACAACAGCCCACTTGTCGGTAAATATCTCTGCTCTATATATTTTTGCCAGCCTGATATTGTGTTTGACGAACGATGGTATTTTCTCGTCGTCAACCGCAGTCGACGTTATAACTTGAGACTACCTAAATCGGAAACGTGAAATGAAGACAAATATGGATCACATCTCTTCTGGAACAACTGCGCGGATTTGAGTTCGTACCGGGTGACATTTCGAGTAGAACGGAAAAAGTGAACATCGAACTTCACCTTTCTGTCATTCTTTTTGAGCGCAAATAATCCAGCACTCTAAAAACACTTTCCCTAGCACAACACAATCTTTATTTTGTGGCAAAGCATTGTTATTTTTGTAAAAATAAAAACCATCCCAAAGTAACTTTTGTCGCTAAGGTCGTTTAGATAGTTCATGTGGTTTTTTTTTCATGGTAACGCTGGCTATAGTTTTTAGAGATTTCAAAATGTTCCTTTCTAAGTTATGAAAAGTATAATTATATTCTTATTAAATTGTAAAGAAAAGTAAATAAATTTTAAGCCTTTCTTTGCTGTGAAGCAAGCTATCTTGACTAGAAGCCAAAGAGTCCCAAATAAATTGTTTATATTTTGTAAATGAACATTTCATATACCCACTTGTAGTTGGTCGTTATTCTCTTTATTGCGTACTTAGAGATCTTAAAAGAACACGTAAGTAGACAGGAATATGTTAATTAGTCAGACAAGGGCGAGGTACACAATTCAATGCTAAAAGCATTAATCTATAGCTGTAGGTTCCTTGAAGCCAATTTGCGAAAATTAAACAATACCTATGCTAGACAATAGTTTTAGTCAACGTTTTAAACAAAATTGTTTCCAGTATTACAAACTCCTGAGGCACAATCTCTGACGCCGGAACCTCGTGCGTTTAACTGCGACGCAAGAGATTACGCGTAACGAATTAGTAAGTTTGGATAAATATTTACTCATAAAGTTGTCAAATACCATTATCGAGGATTGACATACAGTATTTTATCGGTTTCGAAAAAAAGCGTAGAATACAATTGATGTTTTCAGCGATTATGTACCTATCACGCACACTTAAACAAGCTACATATTGGCTTTCAGTAGCCAGGGACCCTATACTTACATGAAAAGAGTTTTCCATCAGCTAGTTTCAGTGCTTTACATGTTCACCTGCATCTCTACTTCGTGGTCGTTGACTGGATGTTTTACTCACACGCGTCTTGGAGTTGTAAAGTATCAGTTACCTTATTCGGTAAATATTATGACAAGCTACTCATCGTATACCGGCCAAACTATTGATTATAAAGTGTCCGGTATTAGTTTAATGGTTAAAAATGTTTCTAAGGACGTTAGAAGTAGTCGTACGTTAAAGAAAATTTGAGATTACTAACTTCGAAATTTTTCGATTTTCGTTTGGTTACGTAAGGCTGGTTTAGGTTAGTTTTGGTTGAGTTAAGGTTGTGCTACGATCGCCGTAAGAAATAACCGTAAAAATTTAACACCCACTTTTGAGCGGTGCGTGCGATAATATACCATACCGCTGGCTAGACGCCGTAAGACCGTAAGAGGGACAGAAAACTGTCAATTTCTTACGGTGCGTTTACGGTTATTTCTTTACAGCATACTGTACGGTCAATGAAGCACAAGGCTTTAGTTTTCCCTTAAGTTTTCCACTTTCCTTCCGTTGAGATTAGGTTACGTAACCTTACCTAAGGTGCCCTAACCTAACATTTCCTAACCTAAAGAAAAATGGAAAACGTAAGGGGAAAATAATCTAACCTAACAAAACCTAACCATAACTAACATAATCTTACATAACCTAACCTAGCAAAAAAATAAACTTTTCTAAGTTAGAAAACTACAATTTTCTTTACGTACGACTACTTCTAATGTCAATAGAAACATAGTCCATTACCAAACGATGCCTTTCAAATAATAGTTTCGCTGGTAGACCATGAGTAGTAATTTTTAATATTTACCCATTATTCTTATTGACGCAGTCTATTAAGAAGAGAAAGTAAAATTCCGCGCGTTTAACAACGTAGTTCTATGCACCCAGTCAATATTATTTTGTAAAATTCAAAACGCATTTGTTTGTACTTTTGGAAGCCTTTGTAAACGTATAAGGAATTTTCCTTGCAAAATTATTTACTAGGCATTTTCTTGCAAGACAAAAAGTAGTGTTTTAAATTAATGATCTGGGTGGGTTAGTCTTTAAAACTTCTTACTCTAATGCAAACCACATATAATATATTGCTTAAATGAATTAAAATTTCGAATAAAGAAGTTATATAAAATTAATAAAGTTAAACAATCGAATGTGTAAGAAAGAAGCAAGACAAAATGCCGGTTAGTAATCTGAATAATGTAAGTCCAATTCCCAGTGCATCTACTAGTTATTTTACACGAGATAATTGAATCCAAAAATTGTTTATGAAAGTGCGATTTTCCAAGTAATTAGACTCAATATCACAACAAAACATATACATCAAATTTCACTTTTTTTTCGTATTTTAAATACAAGTTAATTACTACACCTCGTAACGTTTCAAGTTTATGTTTCGTATTTTTTCAATACGAAAATTTTAAGTATATACAAATAAGTTTCGCGGCAATTTGGTTTCCAAGGATTTTCTTTATAAATTTACAAAATATTTTGGAGTTTGTACAGCGAATGCTGCATCAGTAATCAATAGCAGGGGTATAAAATAATGATAATATTTTCTGCCAACGTAATCTCCTAATCAATGCAGTGCCTTACGCCTTGTATGACGAGACGTTGGTTATGCGCAGATCCAGACATTGTTGACGGTAAGAATTTTGCTATAACTTGGTTCAGTGCCTTACGTGCACATCTGCAGCTCTACTTCATAGTCATTGGCAGAATGTAGTTTGACATAACAAAATGCACATGTTACAGATAAAATATTTAAATGCCTATGGTCAAAGATTAAAAAAATATTGTAAATATTTAATTTATCCATGGTCACAGACATCTCGCGCTAGTCAAAGTTCACTTACCTAATGTTTATTTCTATATGTAACATCTTAGTGTTTTTCTTACTGTTCGATGGGGCTTACACATTTTTTAGGTTTAAGTGATTTTTACTGAGGACAGCAATATGATCCGATAGGTAGCGGTTGACTAGGAGAAGTTTGTTGCCAGAGCGGAGGCTTTTGTTCGTAGAACAACAACAGTTGGTAGCTATTTTGGAACAGAGGGACTGGCATTTTTGCAACAAGGGAGAACGTTTCTTTCAACATCAAGAAGAGAAGGACATGTCTGCAGTTAACTTTTGGTTCAAGGACCGAGAATCTAGTCTTCATCCATAATCCCAGAGAAGGAAGGAAGGACGAGACTAACGATGCGGCCAGTGTTCCTCCCAATCAGAAACTATTAATTTCTGACCGTTTGTTGAGCTGCTGAAAACTTCGGTAAGGCTGATTTTATCCTGATACGAACTACGCAGGGAATTCGTCGACGAGGCTCTTATAGTTAAAATACAACTGAACGTTAAAAGCTTACACATTCAACCTATAAGCAGTGCATAAATTACTCCACAATGAAACCCGTTCTTTGGCAACTGGCCGGGACCCACGTTGAATAGCTGCGAGAAACTAAATGTACTAATTTGAAAACAAGTGAACTAGTTTGTGGAGCCTTCGAACATCATCCTGCCTAGCTCGAGACCCAGGAGAGGACGGGTTGCCACTCTTATGTACCGAGTTACGGCGCTTTCTTTCTTTTCTTCAGTTGCTTCTAGTTTCATTTCTCATAACCTGTAAGCTTCCGTCGACACTTAAAAATATTTTAATATAAAATAATTATTTACTATAAACATTTCCTTAAATGAAATACATCGTCTGTGAGAATCGGAAGCATATTGGTTTGTTTTCTGATAGGTCAGCCAGTAGCTAAATAGAGACATTATCGGTACGACAGCAGTTACTGTGTTTCAGCTCCTGTTTATTGAATTAATAATAAACTTACATATGTATATCACAGTAGTATTAATGCAGAGTTGTCCCTCATTTAACTGTGGGGCCGCGGTGGCCGAGGGGTGAGACCTTTCGCATCCCACTAAGGCGATCCTGGTTCAATTCCTGGCGGATTAGAACCCCGGATTTTCGCGTTTGAGATCGTGCCGGACGATGCCGCTGATCGGCGGGTTTTCTCGGGAATCTCCCGTTTTCTCCCGCCCATCATTTCCGGCGCTGCTCCATACTCACATCATATCACCACTCACCAGCGCTAAAGACCTCGATGTTAAGCGCTGACCAAAATCTCTCTCTCTCTCATTTAACTGTGCTAATCAGCAACAGGTAACCTACGACACCGCACGTCTGTGATTTTACGGGTAAAACCCCGAAACGCTGAGAGTTAAAATCTTCCTGTCATTAGGGCCACGAACTTTTCGCAAAAACAAATTTGCCCCAGGTTGTTTGAATGCCTTACGTGTACATGTGCATCTCTGGTTCACGGTCATTGGCAGCGTGTCCCTGTGATGTAACGGCTCTCATTTCACTGTGCTAATCACAGAAAGGTAGCAGCAGCACCGCACGTGTGTGACTTACGGGTAGAAATCCAAGACACGCGAGAGTCAAAACAACCAATCACTAACTAACAAGCAGAATTGTAGACTCGCACATAAGGCACGGAAACAAACTAGGGCAAAATTCTTTTCGCGAAAATTCCATGGCCCTTATAGGCAGGGACTGGAAAATTTCGCAAATTCAATGACCTGTAGGCTAAAATCAACTATCCTATGCATACTCAAGCCCCGACTAACTGTCCACTAGCTGCTACTCAGTGGAACAACAGACAATGAACGAATATACGGGGCTTGAGCACAGACTAAATAGTAATACAGACGTGAAATGACGTGGCGGCTCGTTTGATATAGGCGAACTTGGCCGCTTATTGGCTGCCCGAGGCTGTAGGCTCCAGCCCCGTGTCTGTTTGGCTCCTGCATGTTACTACAGGTTTCCTATTGGCCTGGCTGCCGACTAGCAGAGCAGCTGCCTCACGCTGATTGGCAGTAGGTGTTTCCGCCATGTTGCTGGCCAGGGAAGCCATTTTG
>PNEQ01092638.1:0-45915 GCA_003012365.1 Medauroidea extradentata
ATTAAACCAAGTTTCAGTTAAGCAAATTACTGATAGGTTAACACTGTTAATGTTTTCAAAAAAGGTTGTTGCTTTAGTTCGGAGACCCCTTACATTTTGATAATACAGATGAAAACCATCCTTACCTTGTGGCATTTGAAGTGTACGTAACTAATTTGCGGCACCTCCGATTGCCTCCTGGGATTGATTCACGGTAGGTGCTGAAGGTTCTGACTGCTCTGGGTTATCCTTACGCTTAAACAATTGTTCGTTTTGTAACCTACCGTAAAATGGGCTAATTAAACAGCCAGAAGGCAAATAAAAAACCGTGTTGAAAATTCACTCCGAATCTTCCTCAGCAACCGCCACGTAGAAAGACGAATCAGAGTCAAATTTTGTTTTTAATTTAGCTACTTTAAGGTTAGCGACCTTCAGTTCATTATATATATATATATATATATATATATATATATATATATATATGTTGTAACATAATTTTCTTCTACATCTGGAGCAAAACGCGATACAAAAATTGCTTTTGTACGAGGGTGAACTGTTTTTGTTACTGTTCTGAGGTTCACGTTGTTGCGGACGCCAAGTTGTATTTTCTTTTTCATCGTGGCTGGCCTGCTGAATGTTGATTCTTCTTTTGACGGTTTCCGCCTGCGATGCACCTCGATGAACCCATCCGCGTCAGCAGACGTAGCCAGATGCGTAGACTTGCTGACGTCAGGCGGCTGCCTGAGCGCGTTGCCGTGCTGCAACTTGGTGTCGGAGCCGCTTGGACGGTCCTTCCCTTGAGGTGTTGTTCTAGTGGCTCTGCCATCAATCGGCAAGTTGGGGCTGTTCGAAGTGACTTGACTATATGATTTCTTTTTTTCTTTAATTTGTCCCTCATTTCTTACAGAAAATTGGGCGCTTCACTTCGAATCACTTGTCTGAACCATTACACGTAGCGCCTCATTTTCTTCTTTCAGATCTCTGACTGTGTTTGTAAGAAAGTCAATTTTTTCCGTTAATATTAAGAACAATGATTTCATACTTTCTTCAAAACAATCTTAGCTTAATCATGGCCTTGTCCATGGAAGTTCCTGCATCTTTCATCTTCAATTTCAGAGCTTTCATTTGTCACTTTTGAGTTAGGGCCGGCACTACCTTTTTTCGACGGACTATCAGAATAAATAACTAACTTTAAAGGCTCAATTTTATTACAGTTTTCACACACAAATTTATCTTCCGGTGCTTCTGCACCGCCGCTCGGAACACAATGTACGTGTAGACGCGCACCGCAGTCTCTTGAGCAATTTACATATTTTTGCTTACCGTAAATCTGTTTACTACATATCTGACAAACAGAAGGCATGTGCCTATTGGAAAATCACATAGAGAAACCGATACTCGTCAGTAACTACGAGAAACGGAACAACACACCAGGAGCAGATGGATAGCACATCCTCACGCGATGAGTGCTCGCCATCGCCTCTGAGTGCTCGCTATACATATACTCACATACACATATACACACAAATATATAGACACACATATAAGGATGTTTCTCAAATACTTTAACAAACTTCTGGTGTAAGTTACTTACACCAAAACAAAGAAAAAAGTTCAAATAAACATATGCCCGTGAAGCATTAGATTTTGAATTATTGTAACGAAAGTTTAGTTCAATGTGTTGCAAGGAAATTTGTTTTGTAAACAGCCATTGAATAATATTATTGATTGCAGATGCCCTAAAAATTGCAATCCTCTTAGCATTGGTGGAAGTGTCATAAACTCACATGTATCCTTTATGGCGATATGTTGCCAAGGAAACTTGTTTACATTTGTGAATATTCTGTTCGTGACATTTGCGGTAGTGTTGTTTTGCAGTAGTTACCATGGCAGGATATCCATTTCGTGAGTAGGCTGAAGTAATTTTTACGTACGGTCGCACGAATGATACTGGACGTGAGACTTCATGAAAAATGGAAAATGCCACTAATGAAAAAAAAAATTAATCAAAGAACTTGTTCCAGTTCAGTTGTTGTTAAAAATTTTTATTATTATTTCACACCTTCAGAAACATCTTTTGAAAGGAAACTGTTTAAAGATGAACACACTGATGAAGTATTCAAGCATTTAGCAAAGGATATAGCACCATTAAAAAACTGCAGACCATCATTTATAGGTGCGAAAGTAACAGAATTTTTAAACAATTGTGTTGACTATATTTTTGGATTAAGACCTGAAGGAAAAGTATAATATATTGGTGATATTGAAGTAACTTTTAACGATAGTAAACTTATCATTAAAGGCAGGCAATATATTGAAACTGATGGTTCGTTGAAATTGTTAACATGCAATGATGTTTCAGAGGGCGATTATCAAAATTATAGTCAAATTCTAACAGATACTAATACAACTTTTTCAAGAATTCGGGAACACCAAAATCTAGTAGAGGTGACAAATGGAATAGTATAGCTCAACCAATTTATGAATCGATTAAACAGAATCGTACTACACCAAAATCTGGAAACAGTATCATATAATTTGCAAATTTTTCAAAAGAATATGAGAACGTTGGGAATAAAAATTATTACAATGAAAAAATTGGAATAATGGACATGATGAATAGTAAAATTTTTATTTTGATGTGAATAATCAAAAGGAATTAATATCTCACAAGAGTATTAAACACAATACAACCATCTTTTTGGTACCCAGAACATCATGGAAAATGATTACTAAATAATATAATAATGCAACACCATTCGCATTACATGCTCCATCATATCACTTTTTAGGCCACGGGACTAAACCTAAAGAAAGATTAGAAAGAAATGATAAAATAATAAATCCTTTAGATGCTGCAGCTATGGAACGTTATATTACTTATCACGAACATAAAAATTTGGAAGCAAGACATGTAGGCCCTAGCTGATAGAGAATTAGAAATGGAAGCTTTTAGAAGAGTTTTTGCTCTAGATGCAGATTTAAATGAAAGAAAATGGGCTGACGTTACAGGATCTGCTACGCATATAAAACATAAACTTGGTTGGGGAATACGAATAAAACATTACAAAATTTTTATGTGTGATCTTGTTAAATATTTATATATAAATGAAGGTTAAAAATATTGTGTTTCAACTGTCTAAAAATTAACTTAGGAGTTTAAATATAGATTATTTTTTAATGTAAGAACTACTTCATCGTAAAAATAAAAAATTTAAAGGTGGTAGGAACGACTCTCGTTATTTCTATAGCACACCTTAAGAATTTATCAAAATAAATAAAATCTACAAATTGTTTAACAATTCATGAATTTTCACCAATTATTTTTGGTGCATTAAGTACCTTAGGAGCATTAGCGGGTGGAACCTCGGGAATTGCTACATCTATAATTAATGACAGAAAGAAGGATCAAGAATTAGCAGAACAATGTCGACATAATTTGGAAATGGAAAAACTAGCAAAACTGGGGAAAGGTGTAAAACAATTTCGAAAAAAAATCTACACTAAGTAATTTTGATTTTCAAAGCTTAGTTAAAAATTTAAAAATAAAACATTTTCGTCGTGTACTTATGATTGGTCAATTACCTAAATCACCACTTCAAAAAGAATGTGGAACAGTAAAGTTAGACATTTCAGAAAACTCTTTAACACATTGGGTTTGTTATTGTAAAGGACATAATTAAATTAATGTAAATTAGTTGAATATCTCAATGGTGAAATAATTTATAATGACACAGAATGGAAAATTTTAATGATGTTATTTGTAGCCAATTGTGTGTGATAATATTAAACCATCTATCTCGTAATCTTAAATTTTTAAAAATTACTTTTATTAATAAATAATGGATATCTATGGAAATGTGTTAACAAAATAATGGATTGAATATATGTGTAGTATTAACGAGAATAAGTAAAATAAAGCAAAATTAGAATTTGATGTTGAAATAAATTATTAATTACAATATTTAATCCAATAAGTTAAAAATTCTAAAAATAAGGTAATTAATTTGAGTCTATGAATAAAAAAAATTATTTAAATGTAAGTAAATAATTCGGATATATTAGTTACTTCAAAAGTTAAGAAATGTGAAAATTAAATAAGTTATTTACAAAATATTTCAAACTCAAAAATTAAAAAAGTTATTTAGAAAATATTTCAAACTCAAAAATTAAAAAAGTTTAATTCAAGTGTTTCAGATATAAATACAAAACATTACAATTTTTCTTTGAAAACGAATGTTGATGGAAGAATTGTAATTATTATTCAAAAATTTAAGATTTGGCTATTTAATTTAAAAATGCTTCAGTTTAGCTGAAAGTTATATTAGTGTTAAAGATCATAGAATTGTGTCAGTTGATGATCCAACTGACGAAAAGAATGCTGTTGACAAACAATTTTTAGGTAAAGAAAAATTGGTAAGTTACACGAAACTAAATTAACAATTGATGCAGATATTAGTGATAATTTACAAAATTTGAATCAGTTGGTTTTATGTTATTGTGATACACCAATAAATATGAAAACTACAAACACTACAAATTATTTTAAGAAATAATAGTTGATAAATTACAAATAGAGCCAACTATTTAACTCAAAAATATATTAAATTAATATTAAATTACAAAATTACGATTATATTCAAAGGACTAGAATTTAAATTATTAATTTGGATGTAAGATACAAAGAAATAAATGTAGGTATTTATTTAGATAAATACCATACTGAGTACATTTTTATGATGGCTGGACAAGTAGCTGAAATTCGAATGTCAATAAGTTTTATAAACATTGCCGAATCATATAAACGTTCGAGAAATATTGATATAGATAAGCCTTTAAGCATAACAAATATTAAAAAATAATAATTTAAATATATTAGATGGTACAATTACATTTATTGAAATTATTTTTAAGTATACATATTTTTGATGGTATAACACAAAATATTACACAATAAATAATGTATATATTTGGAAATCCACTAACAAAATCTTGAATTAAAGATCAAATTAAAGAATTATAATCAAAACATCAGAGTGGTGTTGCTGTGGATACTTCTGATTTTGTTTAAATCTCAGAATTCGAGGAGTTAAAACAACAATAAGTAGAAATAAGGGATAGTGGGCTAAAGTTTTCCTTCCATACTTATACGTAGAAAATAATCTAGATTTCGAAAAAAAAAAAAAATTAAGCAATAGGGCTAATCCAATTGCACCTAATTATGCTGTTAATTTAGAATTTTATCAATCTAAAAGTATAAATATTATTCATTTAGTCGGAAAATACAGTGCAAAAGAAACAATTTTTTTATCTAGATAACAGAATACATATTTATGTTTGATGGAACAGTAAATATAATAACAATATACCCTGAATATTACATGCAACATACCAGTTTATAACTTAACTTAACAAAAATTTATTTATACAAGTCATTTGGTGTAAAGTTGTATGATACAATATTTTTTAAAATTCCAAAAAGTTTTAATGTGCCAAATAACACTACTGTTATTATTTACATGGTAATGTTTTATAAATATAATTAAACCATTAAGAAATCTTTAATTTTATTATATTTGCCGTCGTTTAACTTGTGTCATATCTATAGTAATGAAACTGTAGTATTTATCCCAAACATTTTGAACAAACTTCTCTAAATTTTTCAAATAACAAATCGCCGCCAACAAGATCGCTATGAATTCGTTTAAGATTTGTATCATCTTGTCTAAATATACAAAGAAAAATATTGTTGTCTCTTATTAGTTGTTTTGGTACTTTTGAGAAAGTTAGTGCTAATTAGAAGGACTCAATATTTTTATGTCTACCACGAGTAAAGTAATATATTGTCATGTCTTGATTATCTAAAATTAGATCATCAAAAACAACAGAATCGTTAAAAAAATAATCAACATCAATAATTTCTTCGTTTGAAGAGAGAAAGTATGCTACTGGTTCTTTAAATAACTTAATTGCTGCTTCAATATCTTCTCATAATGCAATATATTTTGTTTGATTTAAACTTCTTGAACAATCACATAAGAGTACCAAAATTTAACCTTCTGGAGGCATGCGTAAAATTATTAATTATAAGTGTAATTTTGCCGCAGTTACTTGACCCTACAATCAAGCAACGAATATCATCAGGCAATAATTTGTCATTATGTTTAGTAGAAATAATATTGTCAGGTATTCTTATTTTTATATCCAAATTTGTCTCTATGTGTTTAGTTTTCATTTTATTTATTATATATTTTTTCTATATAAATGAGTAAAGTATTTTAGTTATCAGGCAAGAAATAAATCTTAAATAAAAGGCTTCAATATCCTTTTGAAATAGAAGAACACTCGGTGGGCTTAATTCAGTTTTGTACTACATGTTTGACACCAAACATTACATGTGAACATAACAAGCTCTATTTTATAGATGACAAGGGGACAGATAATGTAATAGACATTCCTGTCGGTCAATATAATGGAAAAATTATAAATACTATTCCTTCATTTAACACGTCAGCTGGTGCAAAAGAAAACAATAATACATCAATCAAATCAGAAAATGTAACAGAGTAAAAATAAAGTGCATTTATGATCTACTGTTCAATAAATCAGATTGTGTTGGCAAAATTTTAGGTTTCACACAAAATAAAGTCTTAGAAAAAATAAGCTTTACCATGCTGATACAATTCCTAAAATTACTCAATTTGAAATAATTAATATTAATTGTAATATAGCAAATGGCATGGTTCTGTAACATGACGAATACTGTCGTAGATAAACTAGTATATTGCTTAATTTAAGCATAGTGTTTCTTTTGGCGAAACAATTTATTACGAACAAAATTATCCATTATTTTTTCCAATAGAAACAGATAAACTAAAAAATAATTGCATTAGAAATAAGTGAAGAGAATGAAAAATTCATTGACCTCGATTCTTTAGTTATTTTTATAATATTAGAAATGAAACAATAATTATATAATACAAAAGGTTTAATATTATTTTCTATTTATAAATAGAGCAAGTGATAGACATCTTGGATAAACATTACATTGATTATAATTTTCATTTTGTTAATTGTTTTGTTCGAGAATAAATACTTTGTTTCATCATCATAACAGCAGTTGATAAAGAAGACATGAAATTAAAAATTTGGGATGGTGTAAAATTTGAGTTATTTAACATAGTGCAATCTAAAGACTGCTGCTTTAACTGTCGCTTAAATTTTGACTGATTTTGTGTTTTAAAACCATACGAAAATACTCAAGAATTTAAATTAGAATTTTTAAATATAGTTAGTCACTGGACATTCCAATTTATTTGCAATTATTTAAGAAACAAACACTTGCACAATTGAATTAGAACTCTCAAAGCTATTACTGAGGAATCTATCAAGTTTATAAAAATATTTCTAGAATCGTCTGTAATACGCAATAGGATGTATTTATAGAACAAAAAAATAATTGAAAAAATTACTGTTTGTGATTTTATAAATGTATTTTTTTTTTTATAAAATTGTGAAATTTGATTGCATTGAAGAAATATGTTACATTAAAAATATACTAGGCATAATCGAAATATTAATCAAATAAATCGTATTTTTTAAATATATTTGAATGTAATTGCTTTCGAGGGCCACAATTTTTCATTCCTTCATATATCATATTTATACATCCCATATTAGCATCACATAAAATTTTATTGTTAAATTTTTGAACATATTCACCTTGTAAAAATACTTTAATGTGTGCTAATTCTAATAAAACTCAACAGCCAAATTTTGTGTCGACTATTCTGGCTTTATTTATTAATTATGGTTTGTCCATTGTAAGTTCAGAAATATTTCTAAATTCTTTTTTTCAGTTTAGGGTATCCATTTTTGTTTTTCGAATGTTTGTCTGTATTTATGAATAAATTTAAAAAAATGAAAAAAATTAAAATTTGGTATTTAAAATTATTTAATTTTCGATATTTTTAAAACATTTTAAAATAACAATATGCATTGCTTTATTATTTTTAAGTTATTTTAGTGTGACGTCTTCTTGGTAAGAAAATTTCTTTGAGAAAATTTTCAAGATAAATATTTAGGGTGACATTTTCATGGTGAGAAAGTATGTTGAGAAAAAAAATCTTAGAAAATATTATTTTTAATTTTTTAGGGGATGAGAAGAATGGCCAGTATTTCACATTTTCTGTAAAAATCGAAAATATAACCATAAAATATTTTGTTGAAACACATGAAAAATTCGTAATTTTTTATTTTTTCTTTTTAATTTTTTGTGCCTCTAGTTATGTTGTTGTCCTAGAACGAATAAGAGCAATCTACTTTATGAGCTGAACTCTACGTTTGGCATTAGGCAATTGGAAATGTCACTGCCAACGCTATTCTAGCAAGGAAATAATCACTGATGATTGAACAACTGTTTCATGAGAAAGGCCACAACATTATGGAGGCTTATAGTGTTTATGCTGCGTTAGAGAAATACGTCGGGCCTCCAATACACTCCCCATCTGATTATGTGGCTCTGATGCAACAAGTTAGGCCGTCACAACCATACAATGTCAATGTCTGCGACTACTCATTTTTTTAAATGTATGAGGAGCAGCTAACCTAATATCACTTCGGCATGGAAGGAAGCTGGGGAACATACTGGTTCTGAAATATATGCCAAATGGTGATATTTATTCAAACTGGATCACACGCCCGAATATAACTCACTACCAAAGAAGAGGAGGAGGTCTGCTAGCACTGCCAGGGAAGTAAGAATTTTATACAGTCGACTGGTACCTATAAATGAATCGAAATTCAAACACCTTCAGGAAATGGAAGACGACATAGGAATTGACCATCAATGTTTTCTGTGATAGTCTTCCTTTCAAACCTGGCAGAAAGAAGACAAGAGAACAAAGTTCAAAAGCAGTAGTGTCATAATGTTGTGTAACATCACAGTGAAGATTGTCCCTCTAGTAGACCATGGTGCTTAGCAGTATGGTTTGGGTTGTATGTTAATTGTGTGTGTACTTTGTCACATAATTAGAGGATTTGACCATCATTATATCACATTTATAGGCGACCAAGATGTAATGCGCGTACATAATGGAATTTTGGTGTTCTTTTTTTAAAATTGCATGTGTATTCTTGACACTGACATTGTGATGTCCACTGAAGTAAGAGAGTGAATTATTGTTTGTGGTGTTTGTAGTCACTTTATTTCCTATTAAACAGGCTGTGTTAAAATGGAACTTGACTAATCACTATGTAAGAATATCTCCAATATATTCCAAATCAGCAGTTTGATACCTCCTATGTGCCAAATTACAAATATTATACTAAAGTTGTTTTCTTTGTGCTCGTGCTTGTACCACAGTTTACACAAATGGATAGAAATGATGCTGTTATGTCATTTTACAGTAACTAACAAATACCATAACACTGTTAGTGTCTATATGTTATTTTCTCTCCTGAAAAATTTTGAGTTTAACTCATAGGAGATTTCATAAAATCGACGACGATATGCATACATTGAAAGACAAAGATTTTCACAGATGATATTCGACAAATTAGGTTATATGTTTTTATGAACCGTATATGGTACCAGAAGTCGTAAATTGTAGGAAGTTGTAGTGTGCCTCTCAGAAACCATCCACTACGTAACACTAATTATTATAAGCTAGACAAATTGCGTAATTTTTTGTTACTGAGCCATATTCGTTTTCGTAAAACAGCATTAATACACATTGCAAGCGTTTCTGTATTGTATGGGCTGGACAACAGGTTTGCTTTTATGCAGGTGGTCAGCTGCATTAATTTAAAACATGCATTTCGTAGATGTGATAGGCTAAACAGCAGCGGGAACATAACGTTCAAAACTTTTGTTCAAAATGGAAACGGCTGACTTTAGGACATGCTGTTTACATGTTTTGCTGGCTGGAGGAATTCGTATTTTCGTACCAATTCCCGATTATAGAGCTGCATTTATGCATTAGAAAACAAAATACGATTCTAAGCAAAATTATGTTGTGCCTAGAATTTCTGTAAAAATTATATGTATTTGGGTAACTACGTCATTACCATGGGAATATACACATGTTAATAAACACATTGTAAGTACAACTTTGACAATACCTACGTGTATTTTTTTTGCCACGGGAGTACATATTGCGCTCCATAAAATATCCGAATTTACGAAATGTAGTCAAAGTACAATCTAGATAAAATATTACATACAATTTTTGCCTTGAGTGTGAAACTAAAATTTAACCCAGAAGCATTTTGCCCTAAAGTAGAGATCTTGGCATGTAGAGAAAAAACGGATGCTCCATCTATTGTATTATTAAATATTACCTTTGCTCTGCTCTGCGGTCCAGATCGAGCATGTTCTAATGACAAATATAGCCCAAGCAACCTAGACTGTTGTCCAAGCAATGGATGGTTAGTGGCTAAAGTATAAATGGTGTCGATGCACACAATCAGTGTGAACAGCCTAAGTAGTGTTACTCAGTAGGAATGTTATCATAAAAATAATTATTTGCTCTTTCCTGTGGTTTTGCAGTAAACTAAAATACATTTTATGTCGACAACAAAACTGGAACAGTCCTACTTTAGGATTATTAAAAAATGTTTGCAATAGAAAGTCAATATTCAGAAGTCAATGAGAGGCAACCTAGAATCTTTAGGTTTATATTATTTTTTAATTTTTATTAGTGCAGTAGGTGTTTAAAATAATTTTTTATATTCATAAATTACGGTAAAGTGTATAAGTTTTTGTACAACGAACGCTGACGTATATTTGCTTATACCACGTCGTCTTACCGCCAACACTACATGCTGAGTCCGGTACCAGGAAAGTGGCTATTCATTAACAGTAGAAAATACTTATAGTATTCTGTTTACTTTTGAAGAACCATTAAATTTCTAAAAATGTTACTCCAGTATACTTAGATTTCAGACACGCTTCTAGCTGACTCAATTTAAATTGTAGTGTGAGGCACAGAAATTTTTAACTCTTCATCTGAGAGCTTCCTTCTACTGTATTATTTCTGGGGGAAATAAATATAATTTAATTGAATCAGAATCCCCAAGCATATCTTAAAAGCAAGCCTAAATTGATATTTTGTTTGTCTACATGCTAAGTTGACTGAAATCTCTTCCCTATAGAAGTTTATTATGTCTAGAAGCTTATTTCAGTCACTGGTTTTGTTTTATTAAGTAGTAGTAGAACTGTTTCCTGGTCTGCCCTGTTCGTTGTAAATGTACTGCGTGTTCGCTTCCAAGAGCGTGTCCATCTATCCCAATTTCTCATGTTTGTTATGCAAGATTAGTGTGGAGAGACGGAGGACTAAAACTCTCACAGAAATAACTGTTTGCAGTCCACTCCAATTAGCTAGGCCTACCAACATTTATATATTAACTTTATTATACGTTCTTACATACCATTTTAAACGATACATTCGCTTTCATATTTTTCCATATGGTCAAGGAAGCCATATATTGTTGTTATTACAAATATAAAATATTTCCTCAACAGATTTATATTTGCTCAAAGTCAGGAATGCAGCACAACTTAACCATTAAAAATTCATTACAAAAATAAACGCACCCTTTTGTAATATACTCACTAAATTCGATTTTTGATTGGCGTAAATGCGATTAAGTGTAGTGTTTCCAAGAAAACCTCCAACTTAATACTACCTACTGCTATTTTTAGCTTTTATGTTCTCTTTCTTGCCTTGCCTTGCCTTACGTGTTTGACACACAATAAAAAATTTCAGGTAGCACTTATAGCCTGCTTCCCCTTCATGAAATGAAGAATCAAAAAACATGCTTACTGTCCTGAAAAAAAATAGTAGGCTAAGTTAAATAATCACTACAAGTAACTTTCGAAGTATTGTTACCACTTCAGCAATTGTATCGTCTAAATTGGTTTATTGTTATTAACAGTCTTATGTTATAAGATTTAGAACACTCATATATATATGTATATATATATATATATATATATATACACACATTTATATTTTCTTTGTGAAAATGTGCCATACATTCTCAAATGTTTGTCAAATATTCAACACTTGAAAACAAAATATTACAGTAGGCCTACAAATGTTAATTTTTTCATTAGTTGCTAGTCATTTTATTTTGTACAATTAATTGGTAAGTTTCGTATGTTTACAAGCATGTTTTATGTATTTAAAAAATTCGTTACTTATTTTGAAGAAAGACTGCTTAGTGGTGGGAATGGAGAGGGGATGGCGGTAGGGGACAACCCTAGCGGAGTATCTGGGCACACTTCTTTCAACAACATACAATTCGAGTTTGATTCCCGGCATTTGTTCGGCATCGCTGCCGCCTGTGTGTGGTGGTACCGCCCTCCTCTACCTGATCCCGAAGGCTAGACACCGTGTTGTCCTTCATTATGGGATGGTTTTCAGTCCTCTCCAGTCAGTTTCATACGGTCAGGGCTCACCACCATAGCCATGCAGCCAAAGTGTAAAGTTGAAAGAATACCACTCTCAGAAGGAGATTATGCTCCTTCCAATCGTGGTGGCAGGTTGTAGAAAACCCACTCACCTAGCAACGGTAGCATCCACAGGTTTCTACGGGGAGCCACCTTGCTGAGGGCGAGGCCATCCAACCTCTATAAACCCGCTTCGTGGACGAGTCCTATTACTAGGCAGACCAGACCAGAGACCCAAGGACTCGCCCTGAGAATCTCCTCCTAAGCAGGACTTCATAAACCACTATCACTCAGAGTCGAACCCGCGATCGGTTAAGCACAAGGCTGTGACTTCACGCCGATCCCCTGAATACGTGCAAAACACCATGCATCAAAGTTTTCACCCGAGTAGGTGTCCACCCTCCAGGGCTCCAGAACCCCTTCTTCAGATCAACATTACTCGAGATCTGCAACACAGGACACAATCTACTGCGTGCCTCAGTGGAGACACGCAATCTGTTCGTAGGTTGCACAACAGGCAGGGTGGGACTTCTGTACCAGATTATGGAAGCTGGCCTGAAAAGCCCCGCCGTGGATCTTTCCTCGTGCACAAGGAGGACCATCACTCACATGGTATCCGTCCTCATTCCGTTAGTCGTAGTGCAAGCACTACGTTACCAGCTCTGACTACGAGGAAATGGAGATGGACTAGAGTGCGTAGGGTTATTTATTCGCATCACATCCCATTTAGGTTTGCGACGATTGCAGGGGTGGAAGGAAGTCTGGACAGGACACAGTTGACGGCTCGCATCTTTTGCACCCGCGGTATCCATCGGAGTTTTCCACCTGTCTGAGGGACGCTGTTACTAAGCAGGGAGTGCCCACAATTCTCCGTGCCGTTCCCAAGCACACCGAAATCCCCAGACAGCGTACATCCTAAAACTTACACCTACTTAAGAGCCGGGCGACAAACACCATCACGCTCCTCAGGGCCTCGATTCCCGGCAGAGTCACTTACTACGTATTTTTGCATGTGACAATTATGCTGGTGCAGGGGCGTATCCAGAAATTTTTTTCGGGGGGGGGGGGGCTGATGAGTAATAGTATTGTCACTAGTAGTACATCATTCACGGGCACAAAGAAAGGATAGTAAAATTAAGAAGCGAAGAAACTATTTATGGAAACTCGCCCACATATACACACATTTGCAGTAGCTTAACACCATAAAATTAGTGTGAAAGTATGATTTAAATTGTTACATTTTTACTTTGTAATTTTGGCATCAGTTTAGCTTTTCACCAACACATTGTATTACACTAAGCAGGTAACATAGTATAAAATGTTTATTACACTAAGCAGGCAACACAGTATGCTCATGAAAAAAAAACCTTGATGACAAATGTTTTAAGTCAATTAAATGTTCATTTAAGTTCAAACATTAACATGCAAATTCTATAATAATCGAAGGCCTATATAATTGGCAATCCTCATTCACATGGCGTAAATAAGCAATTGTTGAAATGGTAAATGTTATTTAAAAAATCAAATATGTTTCTTATTGAAATAACTACTATAGAGTAAGTATTACTACTTATAAAAACATAGAAAAAAGTCACTATTTCAAAATACATTTAGACCAAAAAAGACAAAATATCACAGAACATCAAAGCACAAAATTAAGTTTTCATGCTTTGCCACAGTTCACAAACTTTTTAATTACAGTCTCATCAGAAATATAATGTCTCTATGAATGGAAAGCAGAGCAAGTCCTACAAGACGCGATTCTGAAACAATGCTCCTTAAACAAGTATTTAGTCTCCTTAGAGTAGAAAATCTTCGTTCTGTTGTTGCAGTAGAACCTGGAATCACAGTCAGTGTTTTTAGAATTTCATGAATGTTCGGATAAACATTTGGATGTGACTCGCACAAAGCACCTATTGCAGTAGCAGGTCTTTCACTGTCATTAACAGCTGTCCACTTTGCCTTCCATAGCTCCCACTCTGCTTCTAATACATAATGAAACCCTGGCAAATCATCTTCTAAGAAAGCAACTGCTGGATCGATGCATGAAAATGGCTGTCTAATTGATTTTGCAGGCAATAAATATTGAAGGGACATCACTATTTCTTTGTGTGAAATAAACCGGTCATTTAGTGCTGATAACAGATCATCCAAATACGGAACGAAAATTGTTTTTCTGTAGTATTCTTCGGCAGTTTTAAAAGGAAAATTTTGTCGGTTGCGTAGGATTCCACAAACTCGGGGCACAGATTCCTCTACATTTAATGATGCTGCAATGCATTTTGCTTCCTCGTAAATGAGGTGAAATTTTGATTCAGTATTTTCTCTTACATTTTTCAACACCGACATAACATGTTCCACCTGGCTGATTGCATTCACTAAGTCTAAATTTTTACTTTGTAAGTACTCTGACAAGTTTAGGTTTGCCCTTGTACCTTGGCCGCCACACACAGAGAAACTAAAAAATTAGAGCTGCATATTGACTGAATAAAAAGAGAAGCTTTTCTTGAAGCTTTTGTTGCAATCATTTTATTTTCTATGTCTACTAAAAATTCTGTGAAGACAAAAATTGCTTCGTAGCACAAAATCCAGCGAGCTTCACAAAGTGTTTTCAATTTTGTTCCGTGGCTATCAGGCTTCAGCTCCCTAATGCGGCTTTTAAGATTTTCCGTTCGTTTCGCAGAAGTGTGGAAAAAAGTGCAAATCTCAGATAAAGTTCCAAAAGCATTTCTGATATTCTGAACTTTAGAAGCATCTGATAAACAAAGATATAGTGAATGAGAGACACAGTGTGTATAAATAGGTTTAGGATATGTTCTCTTTATCACTGCCTGGACCCCACGAAACTGCCCTCGCATTGCTGCAGCACCATCGTAACCTTGGCCACGTATTTTTTTTAGGTCAAAACCAAGATCTTTCAAAGTGACTTGTATGGTGTTAACCAAACCAAATCCACTTACATCATATACGGGGACAAATGTGAGAAAATCTTCTCGAAGCTTCGTCACTTCCTCATCTACATAACGCACACACAACGAGAACTGTTCAACATGAGCAATATCAGTGGTTTCATCAGCAAGTACAGAAAAATATCCAGAATTAGAAACTTTCTGTATTTTTTTTCTTGCATGAGACCCCCAAAAATATTTATCATTTCATTTTGTATCACAGAACTTGTATACATCGCATTGGCGTCACTGGTTAGTATCTGTTCTCTCAATAAGTTGTCACCACTGTTTGCTCCATACCTCAAAAGACTGCGAAAATTTCCATCATTGTCTTCAGGTTCGTCCAACATAATACGACCTGAGTCATTGTGACCCCTTAATGGCAACTGCTGCCTACCACAAAAACGAACTGTTTGGATTATGGGGATTAGTTTTTCTAGGTTCTTAGCAGCGTCTTTTTCCGCTGTTCACTTATTTGAGTAATCACACTATCAAGTTTTTTTTTTCAACAATTGCACGAATGTTTTTAGCAGCAAGGATGCACTTTTTGTGGTAGTTACTTTTTCGCGGTTTCTAAATGTCTCTAAAGCATCCTTCAACTTCTTTGATGGTCTAGAGATAAGCTGGCCTACAGACTCGTGGCAACCTTTTCTCGCAAATTCTGAATCTAAAAAAGCACACAGTACTTACAAAGACTCGGAATATACAAGCCAACTAAAAGTATCTAACCACTTCAGTTGAAATTTCCGTTTAAAACGGCCACAAACTTCTGCTGGAAATTTGTATTTTAAATCAGGATTCCACACATTTAAAAGAGCATTAAATTTCTCCTCGTGGTTCAACGTTTTTGTGACACTAATGTAAAACCCAATGTCGTAAGGATGAGGAAATTTAAGAGAAGATTTACCTTATTTACATGACTACCTGGATTACATCCCTACTCGGTGTGTTGTACTGATGCATTTGCCGATGCTGGAAAAACATCCTGCTGTGTTGATAATTTATTCGAATCAGGAACTGGAGACTCAACAGCGCTGCATTTTGGTTTCTTACAGAAACTGAGTAAAGTTTGTTGCCCTCTCTTCATTGTTACATAAACACCCACTAAACTTATAGCTCAACTCAGCTGTGATGTACTAGCTCGAAACTGTAAACATGTTTACCATCATTTTACTAAGAATAATCCTTTGTTTAAAAATAGGCCAAATGATGCCTCTGCTGCTATCTCTGGACTGTTAAAAGAAAATTCTTCCTAACAGCTACCCCCACTACAATCGATTGTGGCCGCCTTGCTGCTAACGAGACGAACGCTACATTACATGCTATCTAACGGGAAATAAGGTCTAAAATTGACGATCCTTCCTGCTGAAACAGCAGTTTCAGGCAGCCATAGAAGTAGGAAGCATACGACACAAATAAGTGGGAATAAAGTTGTATGCAAATGCGTGGTTAATAGTGTAATGTAACGATATCGAGTGAGCCAGAGAGACTTGGCGGAGTTCCGAGTTGTGCTAATAGAAAATAGAGTGCTCTTTACGAGCCAGCGAGACTCGGCAGAGTTCCGACTTTTGCCAATAGAGTGCAGTGCTCATGATTAAATTGATTTTTCAGCCGCTGAAGGCTTGTTGACCCTAGTAAAAGTACGATTGTTAACGAAGTTGTATCTTATTGTAATTGTGTTGTACACATTTTTATTGTGTACAATAACGCATTAAAAAAAATATATTGGCAAACCATGATTGTAAAAATTGGTGTCATTTCGGGGGGGGGGGCTGCAGCCCCCTCAGCCACCCCTCGGGATACGCCCCCGTGCTGGTCCATGCCGTTGGCTGGTGATTCTTCTCGGGGATACGCCTTTTCCCCCATCTTTACATTCCGGTGCTGCATCATACTAATTTACATTATTCAATCTAGCTAAGGGGACAGTAAACCAGTTGTAAATATAGTCGTTTACCTCAATATATTTTATGATGTAAATTTCTAACAGTTACTTGAAAAACTGGGATATAACTCAAAATATTACTAATGAGGCTTAGTTTATTCTCAACACAAGGAAACAAGAACGCGTTGGTAAAAATAGAAATTAATGAATGTAATTCCTCAAAGCAGCTAAAGTAATACAACTTTAAGATAAATGTCAGCGATAATTTGTCTTTTATTACGAGTCTAATTATTTTGTCCAACTAATAATAAATTAAATTATCTAATTTTTAAAACCACAAACCTACATACAACGAAAGGAAATGATTACGTGCTTGTTTGAGCTCTATTTGTCACCCGTGTAGTAATAATTTTACTTTAAATTATTTTCTTGTTTATGATGTAACATAATATTATGATAAACGACACTACAAATTCTCAACCCTTTATACGTATTACACGGTTTTTGGGTGTTAAAGGTTTATTTTTGGAAGGTGTCAAACGCAATCCGAAATCCAAGAAGTATTGTGCTTCCTTACATCCATCTGTGTTTATAAATTGCCATTCGCAGTCGTGGGTGATCGTGTGCTGTGTCACTCGTGTCGCTGCGATTCTTATGTTGTTTATAAATAACTGCGAAAAGTTATCGCATAACAAAGCTATGAACGAGTTACAACCTTTTATCTATAGTTGTGTGCAGCTCTGAACAATGTGGTGTTCAGAACAGATTAAGATGAAACGGTTTGGGTATGTAGCAGTGCCGAAGAGCACAAGCGGTCGAAACGAGAGATCCGCGAAAATATTCATCGCTAGATGCACAGTGAGTACGACTGTAACCTACTTAACCACTGGGAATGACCCCACCGTATAGCGAACTCAGACTTGTTACGGATCACGATCTTTTTTAGTGTCGGTAGATGAGCCCTCTGGCCCACAACACGTCCCTACAAAACTTTTCAGGCTGCAAGCTCTGAGTTGAAAGACTCAGGTCAGGAAAGTGTTGGTGACTACCTGCACGCTCGCTAACCTTGATTGACAGGTTGTTATCCCTGGAGACTAATGGCACTACGACATCCTCCTCTACTCCTCCCAAACATACCAAGAAGGGCCGTACTATGACGTAGGCACATGACAAGTGGTCTAACTACAGGAGTTTAGCTTGTATAAGTGATATATAGTGCTGCGATCTACTGAGTCAGAAACACAACAGAGTTGGCTGGGACTCAATTTTAACATACCGCTGCTTAGGAAAAATAATTCTGGTTTCTCGAAGCTAATTGTTACGTAATTGTGGTAAATTCTCGAGGATTAGTCAGCCATAATATTTCTGCAACACTATAAATGTGAACTGTTTCCCAAGAGTTATTAATGTGCAAAGATTCAACTACCTTGTTGTAATACACGTTGGATGGAACAAAGACGGGACGTTAAACAGATTGTAATTTATGTAAAGTGTTGTAAGAAAGTAAAAAATTAATACCCATGTTTCAATTGCCAACTACAAGATATGCAACTGAAAAAATGAGGCCAATGTTCGTCAGCAATTAACCGCCCTTAATCTTGTTTGGTATGTTTTGTACATATGTTCAAAACGTGTTCCACAAACTTAAAATACAACTTTTCATTAGACCTTCCATACAGGTTAGCCCCGCCGATTGTCCCTGGAAGAGCGACTTTCCAAATAAAATGGTTGACATTTACTGCTGTACCGTCATCACCCATCATATAGGCTAACCTCACTAAGGTGACGGTAACTAACAAGTACACAGACACAAGAAGGTGGGTTACGACTCCGTATTATTCGCAAGGACGCACAGGCAAGGGTTAAATCCTCAATCCAATCAAGCCTAGTAACTCATCATATCAATATTTCAGTATAGCAGTACCAGTTAATAATTAACGATATATGCAAGCAACATCATATTTATGTAGCAATCATGAATGAGGGCAATCTATAAATTAACTTCAAGGAAAACAACATGGAAATCCGTGTGTCAATGCCAGCAGGGATTAATTCAAGAACCAAAACATAACAAAGTTGAACATTACCTTAAACAAATACATTAAATAAATTACCAACATGAATCAAAACATTAGAAATTAAAGCATAAGGTATACAAATAACATTGAACATAACTTTACATAAGTGCTGTGAAAAGGCGTGCAGTAACTACCAAAATTAACGTGAACAATAGGCTATGACACATAACAAGCCCTAGTCGAGATTCCTGAGAAGGGTGTAGCAAAGACAACAACATATACAAAACGTTGGCTAGCCCTGTCCTTATAGGAATATAACTCACACAACATATGTTAACTAAGTCCACTTCCTCAGTAGCCAACCCTAACACAAAATCGTGCGGACACACGCCCCTAAATACATATACTTAAAACTCGAGGGACACTCGTCCTTACACATAATCACAAACTCTAGCATACCCTACCTCAGTAGTATGCATACATTAACTAACACCCTGATACAGTCTCATGAAGCGGGCACATAAGGAGCATGAGAAAAATCGAATCGTGTGATTATTATTATTATTATTTATGTGGTATAATTTACATTCTCTGTCTGTCAAAATCTAACTTTCAAATTACACGCCTGCAATTATTAATTAACAAACATACGAACAAACTATGGGATTAAAGAAGTTAAATGTCTGCCCCTCTCTCTCTCTCTCTCTTTCACTAATCGAGAATACAGAAGTTATCAAAAGTTAAACTGAGAAAAGACCGAAAGCGAAAGTTACCTAGAATTACTGGGCAAAAGTGAAAAATCACAAACAACTAAACAGGACCAAACACTAGGACTTGGGCCAATATGCTACAGAACTTCAACTCAAGAAATATACAAACAAATAACTAAACAGGCGCCGAAAATTAATCAATTACAAGCCCTGCAGCATAACAACTCATTCCACACTTACGATAACGAAAGACAAGAGATACAATTACATTTCACAGGTAGCCGACTGAACGCACATACAAGGAATACACGAGTATTTTACAAACAGCGAGCCAAACAACTGTAAAAAGTTAAATTATAATGAAATAATTATTACCGTTAAACCTGAAATTACATAATGAAAACAGAATACAAACTTAATACAACTCGCTACTTACAATATTAATTACATGTAAAACCATTTTCATAACTTCACAGTTAAACAGGAAAATTATTATAATAACTCTTGGAAACAATTTCTTGAAGTTCGGTAACTGTCACTGTAGCGCGCTAGTGTTGCGCGAAGCTAACTGCATTCTCTGCACCTGTGTCTCTGCTTAGCCCATAATTTATCTATGGCGAAGAAAGTGATGTTTACATACGGCGATGTAAAATATTCCAAACTATAACAAATGCAATATAAAGTACGTAAGGGTTTTTGGATACGTGGAATTGTTTGAAATATAGCTGTGGAGAATAAAACATGTTAATTGCTGGTATCTTGCAATGTGTGAACTGTCTCGGGCGTCGTGAAATTACGTTCTTTACCGATACAGTCGGTATAATGCCACTGTCACTATGCACAATAACGTAACCGACATCTGCAAAGTCTTATAAACGATACATTTTGGTAGAATCTTCAAATAGTTAGTGAAAGGAAGTGCGTGTCTAGCACACTGCAGTGAAAGCCATAATTGGGGATATGTTGATACATGAACACGCTGGCTTTAATAAAACTTTCTGCATGATACAAGCTAATTTTTTGGTTTTCACGATTGCTGGGATCTAAGAATATATTATAGAAACAACTCGTCCACTATTCAAATGCACACTTAGGAAGCACCAGAAGATTGAAATGCATTAAGAAGGTGGATAAGTGCAGCAAACTTAAAATTAAAAATTTTGGAGGGTTCTATAATTATTGTAATATATTTTATTCGGTAGCACTTATCTCTTCTGATCTAAAATGAAACACGACCACATCAACATATACTTATGATCACTGATTTATGACACACGATGTTGTTTTGAT
Organism: Medauroidea extradentata; assembly: GCA_003012365.1. Classification (NCBI taxonomy): domain Eukaryota; kingdom Metazoa; phylum Arthropoda; class Insecta; order Phasmatodea; family Phasmatidae; genus Medauroidea; species Medauroidea extradentata. The sequence goes on from PNEQ01092638.1 coordinate 21,282, forward strand.
GGAACGTTTATAATAGTCTATATTTGCACATTTAAAAACCTGAGGTTCTAAGACATGCAACACATCACATCCTGTTTCTCACAAAAGAGCAGTATTCCATGTAGAATAAGATTCGAAATAAGACAGTACCATATTTATTAGTAAGACCAAAATTTGTTATATATATATATGTTCCACTTCAGTATGACAACACTTTAATTGTTGTTTTCTCGCTTGTTCTGCATTCTAGTTGAAAACTTTGAACGTTTTGAAATGAATTAAATTTAAGTAATTGTTGCATAATTGGCATCGCCTGTCAATTAAGCAAAGGGTGATCCTAGGTATAAAATTATGGTACAACAGCCTTCCTTACAATATTTAATTGTAAAGTACATATTTGTACGTCGTAGATTAAATATATTACTGCATTTACAATCACATACCTATCAAAAGGTTTTCTTGTAACTTAATACATGTTAATTAAAGTTTGCAAAATTATTCATATGATGACTTTCCCGTTTTCCCGTAGTGCCAACTTGTGGGAAAGCTGATTTTTAGTACAGCCCCGCCCATGACAGTTTCACTGTGGTTATAAATTCTATTATTCAAATTATATTGAAATTTATATTGTTTCATAAACCATAAACTGGGATTTTTTCAGGTCGTCACCATTGCAACATACTCTTTCTTTTTGGCAGCTTTAGTTGGACGGCAGTACGTGGACGATTCCAAGAAACCTATGCAAATGGAAATAGATATTTACATCCCAATTTTCACCATACTGCAGTTTTTCTTCTTCATGGGTTTATTGAAGGTATGTCCATTACAATAGTTGAAAGAACCAGTTGTATTCTTGTGTATGATAAAATTACTTCTTTTTGAATGGGCTGGCTGTTGCGAGGTTTACTTTCCTAAAGAGATACAAGCAAAGCACTGAATGTTTTGCTTTCATAGGTGGCTGAGCAGCTTATTAATCCCTTTGGTGATGATGATGAGGACTTTGAACTGAACTGGATAATAGACCGACACACAAAGGTAAAGCAGATGTTATAAGTCTCTAAAATGCTGTGAAAATGATGTTTATGATAATAATATATTTTTTGGCTCAAAAAATATATATAATTTCCAGAAAAATTTATTTGGAAAAATGTTATCTAATATATTCATCAATTTAAATAAATTGCCTGTCAAGTAGAAAACAAATTTTACTACTCTCGATATATGGGGCTGCTTATATTTAAGCTCCTAGCTAGTGAGTTGACTGAGGTTGTAGAAGTGAGCGTATAAACTGATATTTACTTACGTTTCAGTTTGCCTTAATTGTTCAACCAACATTGAAATCCTGTCCCTCCTTAAGATTGCATTAAAATAATACTGGTCCATGGTATTCGACTAAACGCATTATTATTTATCCCTAGTTACCAAAGGACTACCCGCAGACTTAACATTTAGAATCCTTGATTATTTCATTATATAAGCGTTATCAGTATGAATTAATTTCTGTGTGTCGTATTCTATGTATACGAACAATACTAGCACTCTACTTCGTGAAATAATTTACGTTGGCTATAACACGAGTCATGATGTTCTAAGGATGGACACTGCAAACAATTTTTAACATACAGTGTATAATTTTGTGAGTCTCCAATTCCCGAATTTTTTTGTATGTGTCCTTTCTTGTTGAATCAATATAATAGTTTGCATTAAAACAGCAAATAATCTGAACATATAAAAACTTTTGAACATTCGTGTACAACATTCACATTACTGCGGTACAATACGACGGGCCAGGTGATCAATTCTACCGCTCCCCCTCCAAAAAATCGTACCTTATTTACATGAAAATTTCAAAACTACATATAAAGACGTCCCAGTATCGTTGTTTTAAATAAGTGCAGCCATTATTTGAACAAAGATGAACTAATTGTATCCAGAAAGAGTGTGAAAATGATGTTACTAGTATTACTTCTTTATCCCCAAACAATTATGAATTGTTGTGAAACCTACATTTCCATGAATATTTAAAATTTTGCAGAACCCTACAGTTTTATTAATGGAAATAATTATAATCTAAACAGAGAACAACATTAATACTAGGTACCGTAAAATGGGGTGAATAGGAACAGCGGGGTGAATAGGAACAGCGGGGTGAATAGGAACAAAATTTCAAACCCATTTTCCGCCAAAAACTCGTCAGTAAAACATGTTTTTTTAATGACACTATCGTTTATAAGCAATTCTTACGTGCAAATATAACAACCGTTTCTCTAAAAGGAGGTTTTAAATGAAAAATTTTATTGTAAATTTTCCTATTCACCCCACTGTTCCTATTCACCCCGTTTTACGGTAATGTTTTCGGGCTATGTATATATGTGTGTATGTGTGTGAGTCTGTGTGTGTGCTTACACTTCTTGAAAAACTTAGAATTTAGTGCACTGTCCTCTCACTCAATGAAAATGTAAAGGCACGCCTGTGCTTGCAACTGTCAGTTATATTCTTGTGGCATGTGAAAGAGGTCAATGATAAAGCAATTCATAGTAAACGAGAAGGACACCACAACGTAGGGTTGACTTAAACATACAGATGAAATGAAAGTAGGGTGTTTTCTGAGTTTGTGTGCTCATTATTATCGCATTTTTGTGTATCGGTTTGCTATCATTGCTAAATTGCATGAGTTTCCAGACACCAAAATTACTGTGTGACTATTAGGGTGTATTAGCATAGGTTGTGTACAGCTTTATCACATATATCTACAGTCACATTACGTTATTGCATAATTATGCTTATCGCGGAAGCAAAAAAAAATGTTCAGAAAGTTAGTACCACAATGGAGATTACACTTTCAGGAATATTATTTGTAAATACGACACTAGCTTATATCTTCTCGGAGCAATATAGTTGCTCTTTACTGAAGGTCACTTGAACCATCCCGAATCAGTTGAAAATCTCACAAAGTTATAAATGTCTAAAACTGCGAGAAAAAACATTAATAAAAAGAGAATCAGATACATAAAACGATGAAACGATACTAAAGATGAATGCAAAATTGCTCAAAGAATAATTTAAGCAATATTCACTTTATTGTGAACGGTCTATACATGTATCCTCTATTATAAGTTCCGTTAACTGGAGTCATTTTCAGCCCCACGGATATCTATGCACAACCTGATTAATTTCATTTTATATGAAAATTTGAAGATACCATTTACTCTAATTGCTTAGTATTATAATATTACGTTGTTATGTCTTCGTCAATTTAGGACACTGCTAAACTTTAATTAAAACAGAAACTTGGTGTGGAATGTTACCTAGAAAGTGTGGAAAATAACATCTATCTTACACTAGCAGAAATAATAAGATCGCGGCCTTAAATGTAAGGAGACATACAGTATTGGTATTGTAGTCAGAACTGACTAAGCTGAATGTAATTCATGAATTAAGTTTTACTGTGCAGGAAGGGTAAGAGAAATAAATAATTAAACACAAACGATTTCAAGCGAAGGTGCATGATTGTGAAATACCAGAGGTTTTAAAGTAATCACGTAATACTGTCCCTGGAAGACCACTTGGCATTTCAGAAATCGACAGCATAGAACTGAATTAATATTCGTTGAACTTTTAAGACAAATAAAAGAAAATGTACAAGTTCCATATTTGTTCTGTTTCACAGCTAGGAAATGACTTTAAATTAAGAGTTGAAGCCACATTCAGAAAAAAATTCTGATACCCCGTTTGAGAGAATGGCTGAAGATATATCAAGTATCCTGCACATATTGAGTTAGGGAAACGTTACATTTTTACATCTAAACACTTCTTTACTATGTGGTCCGGGGTCATACACTGAGAAAAATGGATTGTACGACAAACAAATAAATAAGGTTGATAATAATTTTGTAACAACAAATAAATTACTGTTAATTTAAAAGTCGTAACGTTAAAGTTACTACTGGGATTTATTTGCTTCGACAGTAAAATTTTGTTAGCATATCATATTTAAAACTAATTTATATTTGGTTCTTTATACTAATTTTTAAATTAGATGTTATAGCCTACTTATCAATACATGCCTTTGATTTTACTCAAAATACGAACGCTAGTTCGCTTATACGATATTATATATTTTTTTTTGCTTTTACTGTCATATTTACTTGAATCAACCGTATTTATGACATACTATATAGATTTAGCAAATTCAACCATGGCAGATATTAAAACAAACAAACGATTTGGTTGGAAGCGACGAAATATGTTCGTTCGGAAAGTCGTTCCCGTAATAGCAGTTATTTCGTACCCTAGTGTTGAATGTAACACACACGGTGTTTTAGGAAACGTGTCTCACCTTTTTTTTTAAATATAGGTATTTACTTCATTTGTAAGGTATTATTTTTTGTGTTCGTTTTTATAATCGTTAGATTAAAACACTGAAGATAGCCATAACGGTTAAAAACATTTTTCGGAGTGCACATGAGTTTAATTCTAGTTTCCATTTCATGCTGTCTACATTTTGCCGCGTATTCCGCGTAAAATTTTGTAAAAGTCACGAAGCAGAAAATAAGCGAGTGTCAGGAAAGTATCAGAATCTCGAGTTTACCGGAATTACATGTCATAGGTTTGTAACTAAGATAAAAGTGTTGTGGTTTAGGGGTAACGTGCGTGGTTGGTGCTCTAAATGTTGTGGGATCGAGTCCGTGTGCATCCCTAGTTTTTTAATACTTACACGTAAATATGTTCGTATAATTTAAATTTTCTGTGGAAATAACTCTTACTTTCGTGATCAGAGCAAGCAAAATAATTTAAAAATCGTATACTTAAATGGTTGCTCAAACAAATGTATGTTTGATTTAACAATATCTGTATGGCGTCATCAACCACGTCATTTGGTTAAAACAACAAAATATTTCAAAGAAATAATTTGGTTGTAACAAACCATGCATTTGTTTGCAAGTATTCAAATATACCATTCGGTTGTTTCAAACAAATTTTGCTTGATTTTATAATTTTTTTCTCAGTGTACCAAACCAAAACTTAGAAGCCTGTACAGTAGCCGATGCACTGAAAATACAACGCATCTTGATATGTTGGTTGTTTTTTATTTATGTTCAGATCAGGGATTACATTTTAAGGGTCGTCTGTTTTACGAAGTGACCAGAATTGTTGGGGTATAATAAGGTGTTAAGCACATCGCAGCAATCTCATTCGGATATGATGGCTTCAATACCCAATCGTACACTGGAATTAATTTCACTATTTACAAGGTTTAAACCTTCAAAATGCTCTTTGGGAAAGATCTCCAACTCCCTAGTGACGCAGTGTTTGGAAAACCAACTGAATAAATAGCTGCTCTAAAATATGCCTACGAATTACGACGATCTCACGTCATTATACATGATTTCACGCTGTGTAGCACACATTTGACAATGGCAAGGTGAAGTACTTTAAGTAGATCAACTGGTGGGGTTGTTTAACCCTGAGAGCGTAAAGTATATTAACGAAACATCTTGATCAATTAAAACGGTATGTGTTAAGAATGTCTGCATGTCCGCCACGAATACCTTTGGAACCCGAAGTCAGATTTTAATCGTTCTTCGTACGAACATAGGCCTACATATACTATTTACTTAAAATGTTTACCTGTTTGTGTTTTCCTTATATGTTTATCTTATTTTTAATGGCAGCAATCTTAACATTTTAAGCGCTTTCATATATCCAGAACCGTACTTCCCGATTCAGACCTAATTTTGTATTTTGATACTTCATCAGTTATTACATCAGTGAACGAGTGAAGATATTTCTGTCAACACATAACGTCGAGCTTTTCAGCGCTGGTGGCGGATGACATGAGATTATACTGTATCTAGTCCAGGATTGCAGCAGAAATAGCCACTGTCACAGATGAGCTCTCGATCATTGGCTGGCTGGTTTTTTAACAGTGTCGTTGCGGCAGGAAATAAGCTTTACGCTAAATTGCCGTGTTTTATTTCAGGATAGGTGAATTAATAGTTCAGTTGCGTTTTTTTAGTCCTCTGTAATATAATATCACAATGTGCGCATAAAATACTATTCCTGCATGTGATGGATTAACTACGACTTACGCGACGACGCCAACATTCGTCGTGATTCCGTTTACTCCACAGCGAGGCGCGATTCCGTTTCTCCACTTGTCGCCAGTCGATAGCTCGCGAAACCACGGCCGTAGAAGAACACGTCTGGACACTCACCTGGGAAATCGACCTCCTTGTTGTTTGGCTGCAGTTCACCAAGTTACCGAGAATATTGTGTTTTATTGGCGCTGCAGTTAAGGCGGTCGGACTCAAACTCCGCCCACTTCCTTCCCACTAAGATAAACAATGTATCAAAACGTATTTTTTTATCAATTTATGAAATACTTCCTTCGCTCAGAAATTAAAAAAAAGCTCTAGCAATCTTTATTTAATTTATAAATTTAACAATTGAAAAAAGTGGACGGAGTTTGAGTCCGACCGCCCGGATTACAGCGCCAAAAAGTACGACATTCTCGGTAACTTGACGAACTACAGCCAAACAACAAGGGGGTCAAGCAAAATACATTGTTAGATTGGCGAGTGTCCAGACCGGTTCTTCTACGACCGTGCGCGAAACACGCGGAGGTGGTGGGACGGTTTCGGAAAAATTACTGCACAGCCAATGCCGTTCAAGCGCGCGAACAGGCGGAGTGACACAAGCAGCAATCTTGGAATGGATAGAGTATAGAATGGAGCGGCGCCAGAACGTAGGGTTGGGGGAAACAAGAGATCTTCGATAAAACCAGTTGAACAACATCGTCTAGCACGATTCACGCGTGTGAAAGTCTAGGTCAACACCGCTAGAAATCTAGAGTCCAAGCTTTGATGTTAATAGGATTTATCGTTTTTGGGCTACCATATAGGAAGATACAAAAATATAAGCATGTAACAGTTTGATATTATGTTTCGGATTCTTCGAGACCAATAACAACTAAACTTTACAAGCATATTCAATAGTTCATCAAAACACTTTAATACATTTACAGTAAACTATTCAAGCTTTGATTTCTGAAGGATTGTTTGATTCATCTGACATTTTCGAAGACAGCACTGTATGAGTAAATGAACATGGTATAAACTAAATTTTGTATACTTGTTTGTGTTTATGAAACAGTTGTCTCATTTTATTACTGTGATTTGGTTTATATCCGCGATTTGGAAGATAACTTATATTAATGATGCTTTTAATATCAGCAGGATGGCTAGCAAACCCTTTTAAAAAATTTCCCTAACTTTTCCATGTTAGCTGCTCTTATTTCCCTGACCAACGGAATAGCAATATTATTAACCAGGTTGTACGATCACGTCAAATTTTTTGTGTAAATCTTAACACTATTTTCCAGCGTTACCTGACTTTGCAGAAATTCCATCATATCTTCATTATTTACAAAGCAACAAAGTCCTGGGCTAATTAAGATTAATGATTTTTAACTCGTAAAGTTTGAAGTTACGGAGAAAAAAGTTCTCTGCACACGGTTTAAAAGCATCTAATAAGTGAAATGTAGTTGACTGGCCTAAAATAATACATATCATATGTGTAATAACTGATCACTTGACTACACCATCACTCTGTGAACCACAAAAACGTACTGTAATGTCCATCTGTTGTTTTGTGAAACTTTGTTCAATCATTCGTCGAAACAAACTACACATTTCTTCACTTCTAGCATTTTACTCATTTCATTAATGAAAACGGCCAAATGTGATGAAATTACTTCCCCTATTTCGTTGTGACTGTAATTTATTTACTATGACTCTATCTGGATACATTTTTCTTTCACACGGTACAGATAAAAAAAAACATCTACAGTACCAACCAAAAACACCCATACATTTAAGGGACACCCGACCCGGATTCATGATATTGGTTGAAGCGACTTTGTGAATTTTTCCCTGAATATTATCGCCATAAGCTTCATTTTTGTACAAATAAATGTTTTGTATATTTCTTAGTTTACAATCTATGCATTTATGAATATATTGCAAAACTAAAAAAAAAAATCACTACATTTGCAGTATACAAAAGCTATTAAAACAAAAACTTCGTCAGGTAGGTTAATGTATTTTGTTTGTGTGGCATAAAATTTATGAAAGTAAAATAATATGCAAGATTCACAGCGGGGAACAATTATTTTGAACTTTTTTTTTTTGCCTTTTTTGTGAATAATAAACACACGGGAAAAAACACTCGAAAACCCACTTTTCACATCTTGGTGAAATCATGTTTTATACACGCGGTATAAATGTTACTGCTACTGCTACTTCTTGCAAAACACATCTACTAACAAGTCTAAGCGGCAAACACACGGCGGCTCAGTCAATACCACAAAAATATACACACGGAGTTAGTGGAATATTTATACAGTTTTCTCTGTATTTTAAAATCCCCTCTGTAGCTGAAAACGAGGGTGAATTGTTATTTCCTGTGATTGCTTTGTAGCATTTTACGTTCATGAACATTCTACTTTACAAACAAAAGATATTAAGATACCTGAAATAATAGTTTTTGTTTTATTAGCTTTTGTATATTGCGAAATGTAGTGATTTTTTACTTTTGCCATTTATTCATAAATTCATAGCTTGTAAGCAAAAAAATATACAAAAAAGTTTATTTGGACAAAAATGAAGCTTATGGCGATTACACTTAGGGAAAAAATTCACAAAGTCACTCCAACCAATATGAATCCGGGTCGGGTGTACCTTATATGTATGGGTGGCCCTATGTTTTTGGTTGATTCAGTAGGCCTACCTTCACAGAGTTTAGACACCCAGGCCGCTTAAAATATTTTCTGCCTTTACAGTAGTGTGGCTCATTGTAGAACACCGGTCCATGTTGCTCAAAGAAAAATTGACATTGCACCAATTGCACCTTGCTGAGTTATTATCGTAAGGAACATCGCGAACAATTTAATAGCAGTAGGATCGGTTAACCAATCTGACCTAAATAACTTTTTTCCTGCCATGGAAATAGCACTCATGAAACATATATATTCAGATATTTTTATTGCAGTAAATAATTTTCATAAACACACACAAGGCCACGCTACGCTGTAATTTTTTAACACACGTTTATTGTCACTGCATGAGCCGAAAGTTTAGGCGGGTTCCTCCAATACGCGGCAGAGCAGATAAAATAAAATTTTATTTTAAATCCGTGGACTTGTTCGTAACATAATAATACTCACATGAACGAAAGGAAAAACTAACCGTGACACATACAGTAAACAATAAACAACGATTACGAAGAACATATCGGCATGCAGCAAGGCGAGAACAGAAGCGAGCTGCGGATCCAATGCTGCCTAGTCCGCGCCTCCATATTCTACTACGAACTCTTGAGAAAAAAAAACACTACGACTGTTTAAAACCCACTTTATTTACTACAAATTCTTCTTATTTAGGGCCTTTTACAAACAGTAGGCAAGAAACACCATGGCAGAGTGATTTTTCCCTCTAGTGGGAAACCATTGGATTGGCGACACTAGCGAAAACCGCTGAAAAATCTGGTAGACAATGCAGGAAAACTCGTATTGGAGAAGAATATCTGGTACCTCGCGTCAATTCCACACTGCTCTACACAACCAAAATCTCGGTAAGAAAAGCTACGGGACTTGAAAGTGTAACCTGATTACAATATGGTTGTGCCCGTATGACGTAAGTTGAAAATAGCAACTCGTTATTACCTTCATGAAAGTATTACTTGCTGCAATAAACGTTATTGCCTCTAAGATATTAATTTATGAATTTCTCGGAAAATCTTTATAACTCTAGTTAAAAGTTTTGAGGCAAGAAGTGATTGCATTATTAAATAAGTAGAAACATATAATAACAGCCAAAAATGTATTCGGCTTTGTAATGCTGTATATAGTTGAAACATTCATTTCGTTGCCAAAGTTCTTTAAGTTTACCAGTGGAGAAACTGAATTTTAGTTAAAACTTTAAAATAAGTATTTGACTGAAACACAAGTAGATCTCTAAAGATCATATCAGCCTACTTTCCGTTAGGATCCTTTTTGGAGAACATAAATATCTACTCGTGTACGAAGGGGTTGGGGGAAGACGGAAAATCCTAACAGACGAGTATGTTTGTTCATTTCAATTACTTTGTTTATCCTTTATCACTTTTATAAGGAATACTACTAAAAGCAATACGATGAAAATCTCAAATATTTACTAAACAAAACGCAGCATTTAAATTTTGTGAAAAATTATTTGCTTACTTAGACAATGTTAAAAAGTTTCTGGAGATTATATTTGAAATGTATTGTAAAACAGTGTGAGAAATTTATACGAATTACGTTTTACTGAATGATATGAAATGTACTGAAATTAAAGTTTGTGATAACTATTTACCTAAATTGGTTTTTCGCTACTTTTCATCACTGCCATGTGCTAACACAGATTAGATCTCAATAATTCTAACTTGCTGGTCATCTTTTTGCCTCATTTTAGCGAGGTGATACAAGCAAAATACCAGAAATATGAACCAGCACTAACCTGATGTAATGTTACAATTGCTGGTATTCATTGGCGTGGCCAAGTTTTGTGTGTGTGTGTGTGTGTGTGTGTGTCGAGGTTTTATACCACTTTTGCGCGAACAATGCGTGATTGTAGCCCAATTCAAACAACTCTCAGAAGGTGGTTACAAAAATATAGTAAGTATTGTCTATTTGGTAGTATTGGTCCCGTGATAAGATCTATTCAGTCGTCAGATATTTATAACGTTTTTTTTTTCGACCACACATAAATCCTAATAGTAGTGTGTGCTGCAAATCTGTCGCAGATTGACCTGTATTGTAAGACAAGTTTAGAACATGGCAGAATATTCGTCTATACCAGTACAATGTATGTATACGGCATTACAACTGCGTACGAGAAATATCTACTCTTATCGAGTAGCTCATGTAATGGTTTTCGTAGGCGACTATTATGGTATTGATACTGTTGATCAGTTTTATTGAAAACGGTTTCGTGCATTGCATGCGGGTATTAAGGGAGAACATGTAAGGGAAACAAATCTGCTACTGTTACATTTCATGGGTGAAAATGCCATTTTTCATATTTGCAGTGTGAATTATATGGTTAAACAACTGTTTATTTTGATAACTCTGTCGAACTAATCTGAATGCACCACCACATGCATTATTTATTTACGCATGTGTATATCTCAGTGACGATATGTAGCTGCTTGGTAATTGCAATAAGACGAACACATTTGCGCACAAAATGTTAATTAAATGGCAGAAACAAGCATAAATGTATTGAACCCTAGCCCAACAATGGTTTCCATGCTCAAACAGTAGGCGATATCGGTATCCACAGAAATGCGTTTCAAAACGTACTCATGTATGTAAGTTCACATTTTATTGCAAAATTTAGTTCTCCAAGCAATGTTGACTAAGTTGAACACGGCATATTTGTCGTTCGATAAATAATTTTTTACTTTATTGCTCTTCAAAATTCGCGTAAAGCACATTGGCTCTTAATGCGGAAACAATGTTTATGAGCTACAGTAACTTTTCAGTGCGTCGTGTTCCGTGCGAAGCCAATCGAGAAGCAATGCGGACATTGCACTAGTAGGCCTATATTTCAGTAGAATGCGTTAAAATCGTGCAGGCACTTGGTTGAGGTCTTTCTTAACTATTACCTCCAAGGGTTTAAAGTCACTTCCCTGCCATATATAAATTGATGAAATTTACTGCAAACAAATACAATGGATAGAATTTCTTTTTCTATCTGAGCATATCTAGTTTCTGTTGCTGTGAGAGTCCTATATGCAAATGCTACAGGGTGATTGTCCTGTAGCAAGCATGCTCCAAGTCCATCTCGGGAGGCATCTGCGTGTATTACAACAGCTTTACAGTGATCAAAACACTGTAAGACAGGTGCAATAGTTATAGTTTGCTTTAGAAGCAGAAGTGAATTTTCATGCCCTGAGTTCCATTTCCCATACTACATTTTGTTTTGTTAGAATCCTCAATGGGGCTGTACAGGGGATGAATTTAGCTACAGATTTTGGTAGGCCCAATAACCTCATGAGTGCAGCCTTTACTGTGGGCCTTACTAATTATTTTATGGCTTTATGGTATGTGTTGTCTGTTTAAATGCCTTCTTTGGAAAATATCTGACCCATGAATCGTACCTTTTCCTCCTTATCCTGCAACTTGGAACTATTGAACTTGATATTGTATTGCCTAGCCCTCTCTTACACCTTCAGAGGTGTTCATGTTCTTTTTTTTATCTTTTTCACTGCTAACTATGTCATCAAAATACACTTCTACTCCAGGTATGTTTCCAAAGACGTCTATACATTTTGTTCGAAAGAACTCTGGGGCTGATTTTATGCCCATAGGCAGCCTTCGCCACTGGTAACGTTCAAATGGTGTACGAAATGTGCATAAGTCAGAGCTAGCTTGGTCTGTTGGTATATGCCAAAACCAATTTTTAATGTCCAACAAAGTGAATACAGTTTTACCGATTAGTCATGTGGTTACATCTTCTACTGTGGGGATGGGGTAATGTTCCCGTTTGATCACCTCATTGAGGCGATAAGGGTACAAACATAACCTTAGATATCCATTACTTATTCTACTGTGACTAAGGGGTTAACCCATTCTGTTTGCTTGTCGACCTTTGCAATGATGTTCTCACTTTCAAGTTGCTTTTATGTTTGTTTCAATTTTCCCGGCAGGCTGAATGGGATTTTACATGTTGGTGCTATGACCCTCCCTTTCCCTCACTAACCCCAATGTGGTCACCGATCGGGAACCTCCCTATCGCTGTAAATATGTCATTATACTTGTGGACCAAGTCATCTTTGTCAAATACTGACACTGTACTGTCAACTCTCTTTAAGAAATTTAACTTTATACATGCATCTAATCCTAACAATGGTATTTGCCCTTCAATATCGACTTCTACAAACGCCACATTCGCTACCATATTGTTCTTTGTTTTGCAATTGATGGTAACCTTTTCCTATGGTTTGAGTCTAAAACTACTATTGCCATATGCTACGAGTGTCTGTTGTGCCTGTTCAAGCTTCAAGTTATTATTTACACTTGCATTTATTTTCGGAAAATGTTACAAGGTAAAACGTTGACTTCAGCCCCCACGTTCAACTTAAAGTTTACAAGCACACTATCCAATGTCTGTCACTGACACTTGACTGAATCTACTGATTTGATTTCTCCTGTACATACCTTGCTGTTAAAATGGGTTTCTGGATAAGGGGTACCTGCCACTGTTGAGATAGCGAAGTAGCTCTCGTTGGATTGTCCTTCTTCGCCAGATGACTTTTACGCCTGTATTCCATTCATGGAATTTCTTACCGGAAATCGTGGAACGACACACTCTAGCGAAGTGAGTTAGCTTCCCGCACTGCTTGCATATTTTGTTATAGGCTAGGCATGTTAAATATTTATGAACTCACACACACTTTAGGCTCACTACCTCACTACCACCACCAACATCCACTCGCGACTTTGATGCACTGTTTTCACTGCAGCTCATTTAATGCCCTATTTCTCGAGCCCTCGGGACCCCGTTGTTGATGTTGGCCGTAATAGCATTTCCTCCGCTCCTCCCTTGTAAAGATTGAGCTTGCACTTTGCTAGCTTCCGCTGCTCTACAAATGTCGGCCGCTCGTTGGATTGGCCATTCCGCTTCACCAAGTCGACGTTCCCTCACACTCTCGTCTCTAACACCCAGTATGATTCTATCCCTTATCGTCGTTTCCTCATCTTGGAACGAACATGATTTAACTTTAGGTTTAGATCAGTGAAGTGGGCATCGAATGGCTGGCCTTCTTTTTGTGCTGTGCTATATAAGAAGAATCGTTCATATACCTAATTCATCCTGGGCGTACATTAAACCTCAAAGTGCTGTAGCACAGTTTTAGGTAGTCTTTGTCTTTAGCTGATGTGTATTTGAACGTATTGTATACCTCAAACCCTTCATCACCGATGCAATTGAGTAGGATGGCCACTTTTGTTTTTTCCAGGTTTTCATGTGCTCCTGATCCTTCCAAAATTATTTCGAATTTTTGACGCCATCTTGCCCAGTTGACCGCTGTTTTATTGCCATCAAAGCTGAGAGGTTGCGGCGGGCGAAAAATGTTTCCATTGCATGACTTGCCCGTGGAAACCACTTCTGACACCATTTTTATTAGTATTTATAAAGAAATAGTCATTCCAGAAGTTCACATGTTTTAATACCTAAAAATGTATCCTTACACTGCTTCATTATTACATCACATTTCACGTCCATCAAGTCAATGTTGCCAACAAGCACACATGATACATCCCTATCACACAATAAACACAAATCTAAATATATCACTTATTACATCTTATTAAAAGCTGTGCTTGGTTTAGGTTTGATATGAGGATATCAATTTTGGGAGTTAGCAGAGAGTTGGCCTCGGTAGAGTGAGGAGGATGTTTGTTACCATGCAGCATTGCTGAGTATGAGGGGAGGGAAGATCGGAGTTCAGATGCTTGTCGGTCTGATTCAAGGTATTTATGAGGAGTCAGTGGAGTGCAGGTTAAGGGTGGGAATGGTGATGGAGTGATTGTGGGAGGGGTTGAAGTTTGGTTGTGCCGCTGGTGCTGATGCTGGTCTTGTTTTCAGCGGACAGGGCATATCCTGGAGCCTCCGACATGTTCTCCACTGCAGTTTGGGCATCTTGGTGTTGCTGTCTCTGGTAGCTAGCAGTCTTGGGTAGGATGAGGGCCAGACCACAGATCTGGGTGGGCGCCAACAGTTTGATGCCACATTTCCGTCGATCTGGCAGTTTTTGAAGTGTCTTGTAGCGAGTGGACAGTAGGGTTCCATTCGTACAATGATGCAACCTATTGGCCGGATGGCCAATAGCTGGGCTTCTTGATCTTTTGATGGGAGGGTGATGAGGAAGGGAGGGGTGTAATATGAGTAGCATTTGGCAGTTGGGTCCCCTAGAATGTGAGTTTCAGGTGAATTAATGCCAAGTTTTTGGAGATGAGTGGCGAATGATTGTGTAGAGAAGTTTGCTGGTAGTACAT
This sequence comes from Medauroidea extradentata, assembly GCA_003012365.1. NCBI lineage: Eukaryota > Metazoa > Arthropoda > Insecta > Phasmatodea > Phasmatidae > Medauroidea > Medauroidea extradentata. The sequence goes on from PNEQ01092638.1 coordinate 36,343, forward strand.
GTCGGACTACTTTTGACTTCACAGCCTCTTTCCTGTTGGTGGAGTAGGTGTAAGTTTGGGCACTGGCTTCAATGAGGTATTGAAGGAACTGATGGGCTTCCAAGGCTGCTGCGTCGAATCGTAGGTGCATTCCTTCTTGACACATGAATTTCTCCGAATTGATTCCTAATTTGATGGATTTTCTCCTTGTCGAGCATGGTGAGTGAGACATCCTTGCAGAAGATTGAAGGTGGTTTGCCCTGAGAAGGAGCTGGATAGTCTTCGGTAGTTGTGTTGGCTTGCATCTGTTCTTGCTCGGCTTCATGACTGGAGGAGTCACTGTGAAGATTTGTGTCTAGAGATGTGTCTGGATGGGAGGTTGTTGAAATGTTCCTCTTCTTTGACATCTGTTTCTTGCGTACTACCTTTGGTGGTGAAGATGACAAGAAGATCTCGTACTTGAGAGGTCACCCTTTCCTCTTCCAAATATGACGGAGGCGAGCTGTATGTAATGACCTACAACGACAGTGTGCCAACTATTTACAGAATGCAGGCCAACTATGGTATACTACATTAATCAGCATTCCTTCGTGAACCATAACAGACTTCAGTTTATCTATTTCATGGTGACTGCAAATATTTTTTCAAGTCAATATGTGTTATGGAACAGTGTTTTTATCATCCCTGTCCTGAAATGGCAAGGAATGGCATGTTTTCATTTCTGCTTTAGTTGGCACCAACTGTTCAATCTCTACCTTTAGTTTGAAGTCATCAGCCCCAGTTAGCAAGTTCAAACCCTTGGTTCACTGATAATCTTTAAATCTTTAAACCTCGCTCTGTTACATGACGAATGTGCCCTTTGTTGCCATTCAGTGGAGTTTTTGAACGACGTGGTTTCGAATGAAAAATAAGAGATGTTGTAATTTATTCTAACGGCTTTTCTCGTTCGTTAATGATATAGGCCTAGAAGGCATACATTAGACTATTATTATTTTGTGTATTTTTCATAATATTTCTTGTTTCAGATGAATTTCTAAGAAATTTATTTCCTTATTGCACTCTCGACTTTTCTACGGGGCAGACTACATGTAATCCGTCAACACTAACATAAGAGCCGATTGCAGAGTCAGCCGAAGAAGGCTCATATTTTACTCTAACTCCTCTCATACTTGAGAGGGCCGCGGTGGCCGAATGGTCAGACCATTTAACTCCCACCAAGGTGAACCGGGTTCGATTCCCGGCGGGGTCGGTCCCGGATTTTCACATGTGAGAATCGTACCGGACGATGCCGCTGGTCGGCGGGTTTTCTCGGGGATCTCCCGTTTCCCCGCCCTTTCGTTCCGGCGCTGCTCCATACTCACTTTATGTCTCTCTTCACCTGCGCTAAATACCTAGATGTTAAGTGCTGAACAAAAATATCTCACTCCCTCACTCACTCTCATACTTGAGTCACTTCTGAGGCGCAAAACTCGAGTGCACTGCACTCATGTACGTTGCCCAGTTAGTGATTCAGGTTTACTCCATGATAAATATAATTATTGTTGCCACTCGATGATAGGGAAAACATTTCTTCACAGATTTGCCACCTTTTAAACAGGCTTGTTCGTCTCTGCGAAATAATTGAGCACAGAATTTTATATATTTTTTTATTTTTAAACGGCGTTTTTCTCAATCTAGCTGCTACCACAAGGTAGTCCACCTCAAGCGTGAGTAGGCGTGTTGCATATAATTAGTCATCGATATTATTAGATACTATGAATTTGAGTAAACTAGGCCTGTAGTCTAGTTTATGGCACTGTAGCTGTGTTATCATGTTACGGTCATAATATTGATACTAGTCAGTATAGGAATACACCTTTAATTATGTATACACATACAAGACACATAACTGCTGCGACGAGTCGTTTGGATATACCTAATAGTTAATGTTACTAGGTAATAATAGGCGTATGAATAACAGAATACTACAACATGTACTGCTATAAACATTTTAAAGGGACATTGTGAGAGTATACACTACTTTTTACCGTAGTTAAATTTTGCCCCGTCGTTTAGATTTATTTGTGTTACGAACTAGTTTTACCCTTGTTATGCAGTACTAACCAAGGCTGTTTCGGCTAAAACTAATTTTTAAAATTTTAACTGTACATGTAGTTTATCGATGTTCTTTTTGATTGGCTTAGTATTGCAGTGTTTAAATATAATGGTAGATTTACGTTCGTGTGAGTGCAAGCATTCCTATTTGTAAAGTAAAATATCGTTTAAATGATAAATATATGCTTAAAGCCTAATCTATGATTTATTTTCCTTGGTCTTGAAAAAAATGTATGTGAAATCTCCAAAACTTTTAACGGGTGTGTGAAACCACCCTATACGTTACCAGTTATCCGTCAATCCAATTAGTTATTTGGCTGTATATGAAACACTGTTGTACTCCAAATAAAAGTGTCACCTAGACCTACAAAAAATTTTTGTAGTACACGTATTTCAATATAAACTGACAAAAATGTGTTTTATGGCCGCCGTTATGTCAGTAAATATCTTGGTACCTATCCCGTTTTCCTCGCCCCTTCATTTCGGTGCTGCTCCATACATAATTTCACCCCTCACTAGCACTTAAGACCTAAATGTTATGTGCTGACCAAGATGTCTTCACTCACACATAACAATGCTCTTACAGAAGAATTCATTTTCTTGCTTTCCACTGTTTAGGCCTATAACAATAACATAATAGAGCTTTATTATTAATACATGCAAGTGTTCGTATAACGTTATTAAATTCAATTTACATATATCTGAGAGAATTATGTTAAACTGTTATTATGATTAAATAATAATGTTTCTGAATCTTGTAGAAAATTACTGTCCATTAACGTAATTACGTATGTACATGAGACAAACACAACAACACCCTCTCTTGTTAACAGTAGCACGATTATTTTTAGCTGCATCATTGTTAATTCTTAAATGTGATGAATGAAAAGTGTGATTATATCTTCTGGAATTGCAGTGTACAAACAAAAAAAACACGTTTATCAGAACTGTATGTGTTTCTTCCCATAGTTCAGTGTGCAAATCCTCCTGGCCAAATAGTATGAAAACAACGCAATGGAAAAAGTGCTGTTAGCCATACAAAAATTATTGTCAGAATTGGTAGGTAGGATTAACTGGTTAAGAGATGTCATAGTTAACACATCATAGCAGTAAGTATCTTGTGTATATTCGTCCCCTACATGTAATCTGTTTTTGCGTTCGTTATTGTCTTAGGGCGTTGTTATATTTGATTCCAGGAACTATTATTTCAAATATATATTGCTATTAATATTATAATGACGTAAATGAATAAACATGTGGCACTTTTCACAGTTATTTTCAAGAGTTCGCCAGCCATATGAACTACCAGCACAACTATATTTGTGTCAACACTAGCTAGTGTACAGAGGAATTGTAATTACTTGGCTGGAACATCTCAGTTTAATTAAAACGCAGGACTCTCAGCAGCTGCGCCATCCTTGGGATGGGCAATCATCTGCGATTTCTTGCATCTTGCAGCATCACAAGCGGGATGATACAATTTCTCATAACGTCTATTGAAAAACGGTACCTCCATTTAAAACGGACTTCATAACACATTTCAAGGGATTAGCAAAATCACGAACATACCGACGAGTTATTCTTGCTTCGAAATTGTCTACTCCTTTGAAAACATAGTCAACCAAATCCAATAACTCAATATCATTACGATATAACAAAAGTACAGTGTTGGCTTATTGTCCCTCAAACCATTGCATTTACTTCAAGTTAATCTAAAGGGCAGGGCCGGGGACCATCATATTTGACGCAACGTTTCACTAGGCTTTATCGCCACTCAGTCACATTTTGCGACTATGCAATGAAAAAACCTGACATCTCACTACAACTTCCCTCAAGTGATCTGACAGTTTACTATTAGGGTGATACACTTATCTGATGATCAGTTGGACTTGAGGAGGGGCCCCACATGTGGTTTTTAAGTTGTTTTAACAAGTTGTGGCTAATGCTCGTATTGTATCGAGGCCAAACAATGATTGTGACACATTACCCACGATATTAGAGGAACTAATAAGAAATAGCGAAGATAACCTCAATTGGCAAAAAGAGAAAGCAGTGGTTGGTTTTTACAGAATAATCGGCATGCAATCATATATGGGCCAAATAAACTGCCCACAATCAATGTTGCATTCAAACTATTGTCTCCGGTTAGTCACTGTCAATAAAGCACTCACTTTGGCGATTGACTGAACATCCAACAAAGAAGATTGTAGTATTGTTAAATGCTTAAAGACTGAGATGTTATTGATTAACAGTCCAGGTCATAATTCTCACCAATTATATAAGTTAAGATGACAAATGGGCGCATAAGATTTTATGTCGATTGACACAAACTTAATTAAGGGACCAAAACTAATTCATAATTCACTGCTTAGAATAGATATGTTGTAGCCTATAGCTTAGAAGGAGCATATTGGTTTTCGAACTTGGACATGTAGAACGGGTACTGGCAGTTCAAATTGTCTCTTACGGATCGGGAAAAGACTGTCAAATGCGTCGAAAGGAATCGGACCTGTCAGTTTGAAGTTATGTTATTTAGAGTATGAAATGAGCTGCCTACAGTTGGACGATATTTTCGTCACATGAAAAGCATTCTAAAACCTCCGAAGAACCTTAGCACTATCTTCTTGGTAGTTGAAGTCGTTAATCTGAAGATAGTCCCCAAGACATGTAATTTATTATACAGTAGCAGAAAAAAATACTGTATCATATATTGTCGACTCTTGCATTAAAGACATACCCAGATCTATAAGAAAATTATTCCCGACCAGCTGACTAAACTAAAGTACTATGTTTCCTGGGCTTGTATGCATACTATCGCAGTAGTGTGTATGGGTTTGGTACCATTACTAAGCCAATATGCAAATAGACCAAAATAAATGAAAATTCTATTTGGTGCTAAATGTAAAGCTCGTTATAAAATGTTAAAATAAACGTTAATATTACATCATTCCTGCAAACCTGGACTGTTTAAGCACTTAGGGTGAGTTCATTCTTTATCAAAATGCAAGTGATGTCATTAGTGATACATTGTCACGTGTACTAGAAGTCAAGAAAATGTGATGCTACTTGAGTGTTGCAGCAATGTATTGCACGAGCCTGAAAAACATTTCGTCGTTACTCGTAGAGTGATTTTAGCAGTGGTAAAGGCAAAGGTCGAGAAGAAGAGTTTTACCAAGAGATTCTTCGCTGGAATACTATGGATGGATTAAAAGACATTAGTAGGCCCTAACAATACCTAGACAAAGTATTGAACTATGAGCCTAGGTCACTGTGATAATACCTGCTGAACAGTTGCTACTATTAGTGTTATTATGCTTTTGTTTGTATGACTTCTTACTACAGTAATATTGTACCATATCATTGCAAAGTAGCATTTTGGAAAGTGTTATTTCTTGTATTTACTGTGGAAGTTGTTATAATAAAAGTTCCAAGGATAGTTATAATGTTTGTAGCATTTAAATATTATTATAATTTTTATAAAACATAAATATCAGTGAATTGGTAAAAGGTACTTAAGTCCACTGGCTTTAATTACTTCAATATAAATATAAAATGCCCCTTACATTAAAATGTTATACCATTGATGTGATACCAACATATATGATTGATCTAAAACCAGTTACAGAAGATGTAAACGGTTTTTCTTAGTTTTCCAAAAACAAGGGTTAATGGACTTACTTTTACAAAGTCATGATTCATTTAGCCAAATGGGTTTAATTTGTGCATGTTCAATCACTCGTTACTTCACCTATTACGTAATGAACACGTCATTAGTGGTAAATAGTACTGCCGTAGGCTTATGTTATACTGATTTCCAACATAAATAATATTTTTTTTGCGGTATGCTAAACCAAAATCACACAATAGCCCAGAAGTGTTCTTTGCTGTATAGATTTATGTACTGCATATTAACCTAACATCCATAGTGAAATACAAAATACTATTGATTATACAAGATATTAAATTTGGATAAAGAATCGACGATTCCATGCAAAATCTGAGAAACAATATTATACTAACCCGAAAGAATATTGAACTCACTTAAGTTTTCCAATATCAGTCCAGAGAGTAACCATTGCACCATCGTGGCCGACACTTGGTGTTGTTCTATTGTAAAATAAATATGTGAGTATCAAATAATTAAATATAGTATTGGTTTGCGCCAGTAAACAGGTTTATTTAATGTATTATTGCATATTACAGTGCCCGTATATTGTTCTGATATTGTGCGATATAACAATGTACGTAACACTAAACTTCTATAAAACCTCCGACTCGAATACATTTGAAATGTAATGTTTGTTACATTTTATGATTAACTACATACGTATAACCAAATGAACCACCGTAACAGACTTAAAAATCGTTTTTATTCACCAAGTGTAGTCTGGCATTCCATCGGAATGCGACAGCAGTCAGCTAGCTTGTCAAGGCTCCGTGTGTACTATGGCTTGTGACGTCACTTCACGTTTCCGTGGGCGTTTTAAAAGCGCGAACTTTAAGTAGCTGTAGTTACCTCAAGTCGACTTCAAATTTAAAAATGTCAACACACATCGATTTCTTTTTATATGCACATAGCGTGGATGTTCTCTTTGAAATTCACTTGAAGGGTCCATTACCTTGATGACCTAGTAGTGTATTCGGAAAATTTTCAACAACATGTAGAACATCTCAGAGTAGTTCTTGAACGACTGTGTAAATCAGGTTTTACTACTGATTAGAAAAAAGTAAAGTGTGCTGTTAAAGAAATATCATTATTAGGACATTTAGTTTCACATAAAGGTGTATCTATAGATCCTGAAAGAACTAAATCATTGAGAGAATTTCCACCTCCTAAATATGTGAAAGTTAGTTCTTGTTTCATTCGAATAGTCAAATTATATTCTAAATGTATTCAAAATTTTGCTGAGCATTCCACATCTCTAAAAGTATTAAGGAAAAAGAGTGCTAAATTCATTTGTGGTAAAGAACAACGATATTATTTTGAATATCTAAAACAAGATATTGCTAGTCATCCTGTTCTCAGGACATCTGATGTCAGTAAACAATTTTTTTTTCAAACAGATGCTTCAAGTATTGTACTAGGTGCGGTTTCATCACAAGAAATTGATGGACAATGCCCGCCCATCGCTTTTGCTTCTAGAACGTTAACCCATCAAGAAATAAAATCTTCAGTGTACGAATTAGAATGTCTTGCAGTTGTGTTTGGTTTTGATAAATTTAGATAATTTTTAGAACATAAGGAATTTCTACTTGAAACCGATAATCAAGCCCTTTTTTTTTTTTTTTTTGGCTTCTTGCTCATTCAAAACGACAAGGCAAACTGGGCCGTTGGATAGTATAGATTTCTTCACTCATATTTCAGATTTGGCATATTAAAGGGATTCAGAACATAGTGGCCGATGCCATGTCCCATATGTTTGAAAATTATCCAGCAGAAACGTTATCAGTAGGTAACCATTTATGCAGTGCTCTTCTCAGCGATTTTCCCCTAGCTTTTCAAGATATTATTACTCACCAAAGTAACGATATATACATATGTGATATCATTGATCAATTCAGTGAAGGAATCTCTCCCAAGCAGCATAAATTAGTAAAAGTTATTTTACATTGTAAACCTCGTTTCTCTTGAGAACATAAAATAGTGTTCGTGATATGATTTTTCTTTATTATCATACATCTCCCTTAGGAGCTCATCTAGATACTTACAAAACCATTAGTGCTATAAAGTGTAAAGTCATTTGGAACTGAATGTATTAAGTTATTTCTAAAATAGTTAAATTACGTAAAACTTGAACACTTAGCAAACCTGCACAAAATACGAAGCTAGGATTCTTTCTTCTGACTTAGCGGAGCGACAACTTCAGAAACTGTTTATTGATTTTGCTGGCTCTTTTCATCGCTCTAAGTCAGGAAATGCAATGTTAAGAGTGTGTATTGGTGCATTCTCTAAATTCGCAAAACAACTTCTGGCACGACAATCTCTGCATTAAAGAATTAAAATTTTAAAATTTCTGGTATTCAGTCTAACTTAAAGTAGTTTCAGATAATGATAATCAGTTCAAATCCAGTTCATTCAAGAATATGTGCTTCACTCACAACTGTCACATGTTGAGCACTTAAATAGGAATTTCCGTTCAGCATTAATTGTTTCCCTTGCTGACAGTCATAATAGATGGGATCAAGACCTAGAGTGGTTGCAATTGGCAATTATTTATGCTCGCCATGAGGGACACAAGTCAACTCCATTCGAATTAATGGTAACATACAAACACAGCACACCCCATTTTAATATATGGTGACTAGGTGAACTTTAGTCTGATAATCCCAAGGACATCAAAGAGACTTGGAAAAAGGCTTATAAAATTTGCGAAATTACCAAGATAAATGTAAGAGGAATTAAGAAAAGAATAGAATGGACAACCAATTCAAAGTAGGAGATTTTGTGTTGTGTAGGGTGCATACTCTGAGTAAAGCCATTGATATAAATTCTGCAGAACTCTCCTATCGATTTAAATGTCCTTTTCAAATACAAAGGTTGCTCAGTCACAGTTGCACTTTGTGACCTAACTTATGGCAAAAGTTATCATTACATCAAGCGTGAAATAAAACTCCCGAGACAAGAAGCTAGAGCGCCAGTCGAGACAGCCAATTTGCCGGCGAGGCAGACACATATGCATGTATGACCGAAATAATAAAATAAATTGTGATAGGTTAACGTGCCATATCTGTATTAAGTATTTGTTTTCTAAGTGTTCAGTATTTGTGTTCTTAATATAAGGGTACCCTTATCTATAAATGTACATCCTTGCCTATAAATTTATACCCTTATCTGCAATTAAAAGAATTTGCTGTTAATAAGCTACATAGTTGTAAATACTGTAAAGGTTTTATGTAAATGTTTGTTAGTTCCTGATGTACTATTACAAGTATAAAGTTTGACAGTGCATCTTTAAGAATTAAGGAGTCAGTGTGTGAGATAGAGGTGAAACACCCTAGCATCTGCCTTAATGGGGAAGTCTGTGTAGTTTATACATTTTTCCTTAATTTATTTTGTTAAAGATAATATTTGCATTTAATTTTTAAAAATCCCAAAAAGCAACAAATACTTTATATGGTAATTAAATTAGGATATATAAATAATACATTGCATTGACAAGCGTACCCATGCCAAGTTTGTATATTTTACGATCACCCAACCGGTTCTGTTCCTCTGAAAGTGGTTTCAGTGATTCTGAAATCGGTCATAACCAGTTTAATTTGCATCATGTTCAATCACGTAGGCTATTTTGGCCATTTCGACACTCGCGCGCCATCTCTTGAGTGTTCTAAACCTCCCGTACCTGTACACGAACTTCGGGTGTGTTGATTTGCAGCCATTATATGCTAGTACTTTGTGCGTGCCAGATGTGTTTCTGGACGAGAGTGTTTTTAGTGTTTTACATGTGTAACACAGACTAGATTCTGCTTTAGGATGTAGTCACGCATGGGCTACTTTAG
>PNEQ01092638.1:46015-91245 GCA_003012365.1 Medauroidea extradentata
ACATGTTTTGATCGAGTATCAAGTGCAGTGAAAAGTGAATGTGGTGTCAATTGTTTATAGCAACGATAATTACAGCGATAAAGGTAATGATTCTTTCGATATTAATTATATATTCAGTGACGAAACATTCATCAAATTCATGAAAGACATGTTTAATGTCGATTGTGCATCAGACGTTAATAACTCAACAACACTAGGACTTTTTCAAGACACATTAAACTCGAAACACTCCCTTTCATTTCCTACTTTTCCTATCATCGTCCTATTCTCAACAGAATAACACAGCTTGTAAGAAATTAAATATTACACATGTTTAAAAGTTGTAAAACAATTGCTCAACGCACATTTATACTTGTAAAAACTATTAAATTGTAAAAAAAAATTGACATAATTGTATTTATGCGTACAAATAAATATAACTTGATCAGTTTCATTGTGATTTCCAATTACTTCCTTCTCTATATACATCCAAATCTATTAAACAAATGAAATTAAAATTTTCTTTTGAAAAATGATACCATTCCATCAGTATTTTCTTAAGACGTTGTCACGTTCAACTATCGTCAGTAAACCGACTTTGCAGACAACCAATTTTTTTTTAAATCTATATATAGGTATAGCACCATACTTTCCGTTTTCGGAAAATGTAGTGAGAAAATTTTCAACGATCTATAACTTGCGTCAAGATGCTATCTACGTAGCGTTTCTTCACCCTCATATATGGTAAGTGTTACGACCATTAGAGCCCATTCCCTTTTCTTAGCTTTGAACAGTAACTAAAGGTTTCCGTGTTTTTGCCTACGTTCATAGAGGGTTTCAGTTCTAGTCCACCTTCTAGTCCATCTTAAAATCAAGTTTTCCAGTTTTCAAATTTTCCCACATACTACTTCCAAATGTCTCCAGTCTTAGCCGAGTTAACATATTGGACTGGTCATGGCGTGCTCTCCCGACTTTACCACAGCACGCTGATAAATAGCAGCTTCACAGACTGTTAACACAAACAGTATCCTGCTCTGAGGATGCTACAACCTACGGTAATGCCACATCTGCATTTAATTTAAAGCCCAGTTGAATTCAACACAGATTATGAAATATAACTTATTTCCTTGTCTATTCAAAACTATTCTCTTGAAGTTTATTTGTAAGGAAAAATTTTTTAATTAATGTAACCATTTCTTAAGTAAGGTAATTTAATGTGCTCATTTAATAAGCAGAAAGTTATGTAAACAAATAAATTATGCTTCATATAAAATTACTGGCACTTAAAACTCTGTTTTATTTTTTCTATATATACCTGTTAACATAATTTCTAAGAGCAACTTGCCTCTGAGTCAATTAAAAAATAAATAAATAATTGTTTTTTGAAGTCACTGTTTACCAGCATGCAATAAATCATCATTATGGTAGCATATTTTTTTATAATGATATGGTTACACCTTTGGTTGCTGTTTGTATGTAAAGATCTTGAGTTCTATATAATCCCGTTTATTAAAATGTTCTATTTTTCATTAAGTAGTCGAAGGAGTGTAACATTTTATTTAGGACATATATCACATACCTTGTTATCTCATGTTTTGTCGGCCGACTGAAAATGGGTAGCTACTGCAGAATATGAGAGTGAACTATGCAGAAGGTCAGTCAGCATTCATAACTTCATTCAGACATAACTTTGAAAAGAAAGTGACAGGATGAAGACGCAATATGACAAGTTAGCATCGAAAGAAGTAGGCCCCATTAGAATACAACTTGTATTGCTGTACAACTCGCAAATGCAAATGCAATTCTGGTAGGACCCTTAATATGTTTTGATAAGATTAAATGATGTGGTCATTAAGATTTGTCGCAGTGGGTGTCGTATTAAATCTAAGGTTGTCCAAACTATAAATAGGCATTTCACGAAGGGCAGGAAGATGACGAGTTTGATTTAGACAGACTAGTTATGAAGTGGCAGTGTTACTATCGCTTACGGGAATTGCGCGCTGTTCAAAGCTACCATATCGACCTGTAAATCTGGCAGCATTATGAGAGTGTCTGAATGCACAAGATCGAAATTACGTATCACTCTAATACAGCTAGTGACACTTGAGCGAGCTTTTCGGAGAGATAATAGAATCTGTTCCGAAAACTTGACAAATTCGGAGACTGCTCGTGTCATTACCGAGAAGGCGCCATAAATATGATTTGGAGGGTTTCACAGCGTATTATATACAGAGCTCGTGGTGGCTGAGCAGAAGTGTTTATCTGGCGCTTAGCCTGTGCTCGAGAACCATCGGGGAAAGCAATTTGGAGGCGAGGAGGAGGTTGTGGAAACTGCAGTGTTGAAGACGGCAGTAAAATCGAAACGACCGTAGCAAGAAGCAAAATGGAGGCAACACAGTGGCCAGTAACTGACGGCAGTGTAGCGACGAAGAGTACATGGCATTTCAGCTAGAGAAAGTGCGGACGGTGTATATTTGTGTATGAATGGGCCAGACGAGATTTTTATACTTGCAGGAAACATTACTGCTGTAATAAATCAGAAAGGTGGAGAATGATACATAATGGGTGCTGTGTGATATATATTTTAAGGCAGTTCAGTATGAGAAAAACAGACTTTAATTAACATATTGTATAGATATTTTAAAATATTAGATGTTATAAATAACGTATATAAATATTTTGTATGATTGTTAAATGTTATAGGCAAACAGTTGTGTGGCATGTTCTGTTCAAAATAATTTTATTAAGATTCATATTAAATTTGAAGGTTAATTTTTGTTATTTTATTTAACTTATCAAGCCTTCCATCCTGATAGAACCAGGCGTTACTTAGAGAAATGACTTACAGTTACATTAATATAATTTTGCTATGTTTAAACGAAAATATGGCTTATGTTGCTGAATACAACTTCTTCATGTAATACAAGAATGCTTGCCATTTATAAATCAATGTTTTAATTTATTAGCTTGATGATTTACGGTGATTTTTAAACTACTATAGAGCTACATTTTGAAACTTCAAAGTGCAAAATAATCTTCGTTTAGTAACGGTACATCGAATGCAATATATTTAATATATATATATAATATTTCTTCTTGGTAGAAAACATATTTTTCGTTATTAATAACGTAACATAATACGAAAAAAATAAGTTTACATGTACTGAAAACTGTAGACAAATACAAAACTTACAACATTCATTAACTGAAAATTAAATGTGGATTTAAAATGTTATCGTGACCTACAATACAATGTTTTATTTGCAGATGGATCGTGGCCATAATCCAAAAAAGGATGAAATGAGACAAGACAATTCGGTAGTGTCGGTTACAAGTCTGCTGCGAAACATTTTGGTAGTGGAAAGGTACGTGAAAATTACTGAGGGAGGTCCAGATTAATTTTAAAAATTCCCATTAGGAAGGACGCTTGTATTTAGCTACCAAAAATGCATTAACTGAGCTTGCAGAGTATTGTGTTGAAATTGATTAGATGTGTTGGGGAAGCATTACATTAAAAGAATGGCTTTATAGCAAGACACTGCCATCTGTAAAAAGGTCAGCTGGTAAGGAATTAAAGTCATCTTTTTTTTTTTTTTTTTGAGAAATCATCCTTAAACATTTTCTTAAACGGTGTCTAAAGACATTTCTCAAGCCAAAATAAAAACTTATCGGATTTTAAATGCTAAGAATAGTTTTACAAATCTATGAACCAAACTTTTGTCATATTTAAACGAAAGAGTTTACTATCCTGAGGTAAATGTGATAATATATATATATATATACATTTATTTATATATACACATTAAAAACAGCACATTCTTGAAAAATATAAAAAACCTTACCTGCAAAGACATCAGATGAGAGAGGTTCGTTCGTTGCCGTTAGTTACTTGCATGAGCGCAATTTGTTTCTTGGCCCTTACGTAGATTACATGATCAAGGATGACTATAAAAGTAGTAAACGTAATGTTAACGTGATGTTGCACAATCACTGTTAAAAATTTCCGTGAATTTACGGGCAATTTTACGGAAACGTCTGTTTATACAACGGAAACATTATTTTGTAACACAATAATACATAATTATGTGTCATTAATTAAACACATGTAAAAATGCGAGAAGAAATTAAATAAATAACTGAAAGCATTATTGTGCCTGCATCCTAATGAAGTCACATAAATATGCGAGTTTCCATAGGCGGAGCCTTCCGTAAATTAACGGACACTTCTGGAGAATTTTTTACCAGCCCTTCTCCATAAAACAACGAAAATTAATTTTAACAGTGCCACCTAATGTTTGTGAGAGTACCGGTAAATCTGCAAATCTGTAGAAATGCAATTGTAGCATTATAGACATGTAAGTATGGCTCAGTTCCGTGTAATGAAATCGTTTTACGGAAACTTTTGCTGGATTAGGAACTAAGCTTCTGTGAATTCACGGAGCTATCCGGAGAATTTTTTACCAGAAATTCCGTAAATGAACGGAGAAAAATTTTCACAGTGAAACTGCTGATGTCTGAGAGTGGCAACCATAATTGCGGTACAAGGAGGATTCGTTGACGAAGAGGTTAGTGCATTTTTGCATTCACTGAACCATCACTCAAAGATTACTTACATTATTTTAGTATTTAATGGCCACCATTTACGCACAATGTATGTCGATGTATTAAGAAAGAGCAAGGGAAATAAATGTTTAGTAGTTTGCATATTCCCTCCTCACACTTCACGGTAGGCTATATGCAAACAATTGTTGCTAACTTCATAAAGTAAATAGATAATTTTTCTCTACTCAGCATTGATTGAAGGTAAAAATTGCCTCTCTTCATTCGTACAAGCTTTTCTGTTCGTAAAAAAAATAATGTGTAAGACACTTTCAAGTGAAATGCAGTGATGGTCGGTTTCACAAACGCATAAAAAATTTGACAACTATTAGACACTGAAAAATTTCATACACTACGTTTTTTTTAGTTGCTTAAGCTCTACCTGTATATCAAGTGCCCAAAATTGGATGCTTAACTTGTAAGCACATCTTAATTTAGATATGCACAGATTATACAAAAATGAAAATTGACTTTGCTGGGGAATTAAAAAATACCGGATCTATAAAGTGCATTTCAGGATATCAGGACGTTATTTATTAGTTCAAATTTTGTGGCTTTTGGGTGACAAGTAATTGTTTATTGTTAAACAGAATTTGGGTTGAATGATAGCTGATGAAACCTTAATACTGATACCAGTCAGCGCACAGGTCACCTTTCCTTCAGGGTCAGTGTTGCTCGACAGTGCCTAGAGCACACAAGCCGGCTCACAACCCCACTCTACCCTTTTCCATGCCACTCTTCCCAAGTCAATGCGAGCCCTTAGACCTCGCCCTGTGACTTTAGGCTGGCACACAGCTGAGAGACAAGCACTACCCCGATATCGCTAATAGCAGTGAATGGCAGTATATAGGACGGTTATAGAAGCTGGTCTTAACCCCTGGAATCATAAGAGCAAAGTGGTCCTTGAATTACGGAAAGCTGCGATAGCCAAGTAAATTAACGGAGTGCGTCTTGTGGCGGGTGGAGGCAGATGTGTAGGACATCAACTACCATAGGATGATGTACATCACATCACGTCACGTCACGAAAGTTTCAGAAATATTTATAGTAAAAATTTGTGTAACATATATATAAAATATAATACAAAAAGCGGGGGTGACTTTGGATTTATATAGTGACATTAGGACACTTAAAAATATTTTTTCGGTTATATGACTGCCCTGAGTAAATAAGTTTACTTACGATAAATTCCAAATGATAAATGTCTATGTTAAATGTAATTAATTTTTACTCCAAGTTGACACACATAGAAATTAAAAATTGTGTAACAGTGTTTCAAAGTAACCACACGTGTCCATACACCCCAGCTTATGGCAAACTTAAATTCATGGCACAGTGCAGATAGCCTAATCATGCACAAGTCACAAATACTTTAAACAGCCACATTATTTGTATAAACTTGTTTAAACCACTCATACTGACTGCTAAAGCCATTGCAGAATCCAGTCGTTTCTTGAAGTGGTGAATACATTAACATTCAACACACACAAGTGTGTTAACCACCCATAAATCTGTCAAATAATATTGGTAATAAGTATATTATAAGTGACATCTTTTATTTAAAGGAGAGGAAATCTTGCGATCATTTTGAGACAAGTAACATTTTTGTAGTCTGAACCATTTTGCGAATCCTTATATTTGCCACGTAAAATTTTTATAAAATGAGTAATTTTTATTTTTGGCATTTACGGAGAGAAGTGGCGTGCAAAAAGGAAAGACGGTGGCAAGGATACGATGGTGTCTTCAACGTCAACCATTCCGTTACCGAGTCTCTCAACTGTGAGCATTCAGCTAGAAAAGTTTTGTACGGGCAGGTTGTAGGCCAGAGTGTTCATTTACCGACACTGCGATTCAGGTTCCATAACAAGTCTGAGTTCGATATCCGGTAGGGTAATTTTCAGAGTTTTCGAAGTGGTAATCTTGTGCACAATGCATCTGACCAGCGGATATTTTCGCGGATTTACAGTTTTGCCTTCAAATGCATTATGGCATTGCTACATACCCAAATAATTTCATCTTAATCTGATATGAAGACCATGTTGTTCAGAGCTACACACAACTAGTGATAAAAACATTTGACTCATTCATGATTCAGTAATATGATAACTTTTCGCTGGTATCTGCAAATATGTAAGCAATGTGACGACCGACGCAAGTGACCCAGCAGGCGAGCACCCACGGCTCCGAATTACCATCATAAACTAGTTAAAATGGAAGGAAGCAGTACAATTTTTCTCGTATTTCGGATTGTGTTCGAAACCTTCAAAATGAAACAGTGAACATGCGAAACCTTTGTAATGTGTATAAAGAGCTTGGAATTTGTAGTTTATTTATGATATTAAAAAGTTACACTGTAAACAAAAGTAGACCTAATTTAAATAACATTATATTTAGATAGTTGACATATCTACTCAAACAAGCATGTTTGTAGGTTAGTACTTTTAAAAATAAGAATACATTTTGTTATTAGTTTGACAAAATAATTATTTAAGCAAAATCAAACTGTCGTGGACATTTATCTTAAAGTTGTAACAATTTAGCTGTATTGATTCTACAAGTCCATGACGTTGTTGATTGTATGATGTTGTCTTCAATTTTTTTTATATCTGACTGTTTGAGTAATGTCTCAATTAATTAGTTTTGAAAGATCTGTCAAAGTTTGTGTCAGGCTTTCAAATTGTAGGATCAGATCTTTGATGAAATTATGTTTTAGCATCTATCGCCGGGACTGCTTTGGCTACTACATACTTAGTTTCATATTATGTAGTTGAAATAATGTATTTGTTACCACTGTCTTGTATAGGCAATGGACCCTAACAGTCTATTTATTGTCCAACATGTGGAAATGGTTGGAGGGTCGATAGTCTGTCACTGACCTTGTCATTGCCTAGTTGATGGTTTAGATTTGAGACATATCTGACATGTTTTAACATATTTTTGTATGTTTATCCATTGTTTTCCAATAATATGATATGCTGCCAAAATTAAAGGATGTAATATGTAAACACAACTTTTTAATGTCTTTCTCCTTCTACGGGTGTGTAGTTTAAAGTATATTTCCCCATTATCTGAGATGCCATACCTGCGAGCTTTTTTTCTATCTGCTGCGAGGATGTTGTCTTGGTCTAAGAGAGAGGAATTTATTTTGTATTTAATATTTGTATATCTAGCATACTCTCCCTGAAATTGTGAGAGGCTATATACCAAAATGGTTTCCTTTTCATCTGGAAATGCGACTAAAATAGGTGCACTCATGATTGCTTGTTTTAGTTGTAGAAAAGCATATTGTTGCGGTATATCCCAAAAATTGTGACTTTCTTTGTTAATTGAGTAAGAGTTTGGGCTATTTGTGAATAAATTCTAATATATATTTTAAAGTTTGAAGTTAAGACTAAAAATGAACGTAGTTGTTTGATGTTAACAGGGGGTGGCAATTCCTGAATAACTTTAAGTTTTCTGAGGATCCGGCATTAAACCTAAAGTGGTGAGTTTTTGCCCTAATAAGTTACTTGCTGCTTAGCAAACGTACATTAATTAGTGTTCAATTTAACTCCAAATACTCTCATTCGTTTAAAAACTAATTCCAATTTTTTTATATGTTCCCCAAATGTAGTACCAATAACACATACATCATCTGTGTATCCTACAACAGAATGCCATCTTAATTCTCCTAACTCCTGTCTACAAATTCCTGGAAAAACTCACCTGCTAGATGATCTCATTGGCACCCTGCAATATTGGAAATGTCCTAATTGGTATACAGTGGATGCTAATGTGTGTCTATCCTCTTTTTTAATTGGTATAGAATATAATCCACTGAACAAATATAAACAAGTTACATATTGGTTATTTTTTATCATTTGCAAAATGTCTTCAGTGCATGGAATTGAGTAATTTTGTCTGGGTATATAATGGTTGAGTGACATGTAGTCTGTCAAAAATCTTATGCTATCATCTATATTTGGGAAAACTAAACACGGCGCTACGTATTGAGTACGAAATTTTCAATTAAATGGGCTTCTAGAATTTATTTTATTTTATTGTGTACAGTTTATCTCTGTTTTGGAGCAAAAAAATATGGCCTGGAATATATTGACTTATATGAAGTTAACTGAACAGTAATTTCAAAATTTTTTGCTGATGTGAGCGTGGTAAATTTGTAACAGAAACTGTCATTATATTTTTCAAGTAGATATTAATTTTCTCTTTCTGTTGTGGATTAGGACCTGGACTAATGTGATGGAGAGGCCCATCAGTATAATCGTGTTATAATTTAAAATACCTATTACTTAAAAAAAAATATTCTTCCTCTTATGATTAATGACCCTGTTATTATTTAATCATGTTTGTGTCTAAGTGTTTCTACTTTCGCATAAAGGGACCTCTTCCATATTATGAAGTCGCAACTATTATTTTATCCGATTGAAAATGTTCTATTATATATTCATTAGAGAAAGAGAGACCCACAATTTGAAATTATAGTGTTGTATGGTATGTTGGTGGGGGAGATCATCTGTTTCTCCGATCACTTAAATTTCTTGATTTAAAGGCAGCAGAGGGTCGGGATCGAATGCGCCTCCACCAGTGGTACAGGCTTACTGGAAGCATAGAAGATAAATAAGCTAGAGGGGAAAGGTAACCAGTTTATTATTTACAGAAGATACATGGAAAATAACAACAATAATACAGTATAAGATTCAAGTGGTAATATTAGGATAAGTTGAGACAGGAGATAGGTAAAGTGTTGCTCTCCTTCCGTAAACCAAGAGGAGACTCACCACTCGTACCGCTGTTGAAGGTAGAGTAGAAGAAGTCCTTCACCATCCGTGCTCGCTCTAATTCAGAGGTACATGCAGTCACAGTCCAGAGAATAAATGTGTGTGTGAGAGATTTTGGTTAGGATTTAACGTCGAGGTCTTCTGTGCTGGTAAGAGGTGAAATGAGGTGAGTATGGCGTTCCAGAATGTAAGGGCTGGGGAAATGGGATATTCCTCAGAAAACCTGTCGACCAACCGCATCGTCCGGGGACCGACACAGCTGGGAATCGTACAAGGATTGCCTTGGTGGGACGCGAATTGTTTGACCATTGGCAACTGCAGCCCCTCAGAAATGACTCTGACTCTCTCGGTAGCTAGCTCAGTGTCTTTAAAATACTTCGCACCCCCACCAGGATGTCAAAATCTTCCCTTCTGATGAGTCCTGAAATCTTCACTCTTCTTGACACAGTAAGGCAATGCCCAAACCCCTTGGCGTCCTTACTCCTGAGGCGCGAGCCCTGCCTGCCCCAGAAACGAAGACACGCCGCTAGTGGCCAACCCCATGCCACAGCGAAAAACTCCGAAAACCTCATAACGACTTCATAATCATCAACAACTTCATCTTCGTCGCCTTCTTAACCTCATGTACACACCTTTGGTGTACAGTACCCATGAAAAAGGGGTAGGGGAATAACACCTTCACTACGACGACAACCAGTTCGCCCCACTATACTCCTCAATAACCTTCTGCACCTCTCTGCCCTTCCCTGAACAAGTTGGTCTGAACAGCCCTACACTTTAAAAATTTTGTCACTGAAGGAATGTCCAGCAACGCCTTAACAAATTGCTACTTGCAGCATACACCTGACCAAAAAATTCAAGGGTCTGCAAATCTTCAAAAACGTGTACTGGCATCAAACTGCATCTTCAATTGATGAAGTGGACTTTTGAACCAAAAAGGAAAGGATAAAGGTAAATATGCCCCAGGAAAACCTCCCATAATCAATTCCCTAACAGAAAATAATATTTACCTATCAAGCTTTTTCAAGAAAGGACCTAAAGACACTAATTAAAAGGGAAACCAAAAATATTTCCAGTATTTTAAATATTCCACCAGAATAACAAACACCAACTGGTAACTGCCATGTGGCAAAAATAATGAACACTTTTACTCACAACAGTCACGAAAAATATAGAAAACAAACACAATCTCTCATTAGTGAATTTATTTTCGCTCAGATTCTAGTTAACATTTTACAAGAAAAATCAATATTAAAATATATTAAGCATTTATTAGTTAATGCGATTTTCTCAGATCTCCTGAATATAAAAACTAGTTTTCAATTATTTAAAACAATTATGATTTATTCAATTAAAATTTTCCAATTTGATGAGCAAAATATTTAAGTTATAGTTCAATAATTTTATAGTGCTTAACAAACTGAGTGTAACTGTTACTTTTACATGTAAAATATTAACTACACCATTGGTAGATTAATTACTCAAAAGAAATACATATATGCTGAGAAAACAACACTCAAACTCTAAAATTCTACAAAAATTCTGGCTCGTTACTCAAACGAGTAAAAAAAAACTTTAAATGAAAAATCTCACTAAACAATGACTCCAAACCCACAGACTAATTGTAAATTCTAAAATAAAATTTCCCAATAAGACAATACATTATTATCAAGTAATCCTGAGATGTCCTATACCATACTTAAGGAAATTAATTAATACACACATAGCACAGCTGAAAATAAACATTACATTACATTAGTAGATGTATCTCCTTTACTGGAGATGAAGCTGAAAAGTCATACAGAAAATAATCATTATTACTGGCAAAAATATCTTTTAAACAAAATTACCTGTCTGTTTTTCACTTAGATTTTTAAATTTTCCTTCTCCCTCTAAGTGACAAACTGTACTAGTAGTCCCCTATCTGCTGTCCACTTGAATTTTCATCTTCTCACAGGATACTGGATCTTGAATATTATTCTTTACTGGATATTCTTTTCTTCCCGAAGGATGCCCCATCACTAGAATCAGTAACAAACTTGTCCGAAATTTTCTTTAAAACAACTGTAACTTTTAATTTCACACAGCAAAGAAACAAGAAACAAAACACACAAAAATAATTTTATCAACTTTAAATTAATCAAAAAGTAAACAATTAAAAACAAAGAACAATACATTTTTCTTTCATCTACTAGAGCCATACAAACAGGGCAAAAAAAATAACAACACAAAAATTAGCAGTAACAGAGCGCACAAACTTTCCACCAGGGTCCGGCCACAACTCTAAAAACCTCACCATACCTCACTTAAAACACTACCTCAGACACATTCACTCACTTAGAATAACACAGAAGACAAAATCTTATTGTTCCTTAAAATAATCAATACACTGCCACTCAGAAATTCCTATGGACTCAAATATATCCTAATGACAACTTCTTAAACTCCTTCCAGAGTATGCTTATACCTAATTTAGCTTCCGATAAAAATCCTCAAAAATAACCTCGGCAAGAGCACTCAGTAATAACCATTTACCAGAATACCTATCTCTGACCAATCTAACCTCAAAACAACAGTGACTAAGAACACCTCTTGACAACAACCTAGTACCTTCAACAAACAACATAATCTCACCTCAAGACACTGAATAATATTATCTTAAATTTCAATAAACAGTAACACTTAAATTAGTAAAGAAAAACTTCAGTAAATATCTAAGAGTGTCAGGCAAGACAGCAAAATTTCCTTAACCTAACTTTACTTTACTTACTGTAAACTCGTCCACAACAAAAACACAACCACTTGCCTTCTCTTCTGGAGGTGCCTTAACCTGTCCCCACGAGCACTTCTCTGGTGAGAGTCCATTGGCCTGGAGACCATAGTACACACTTCTCACTCTCGATGCAGGCGTCCCCACATCCAGCATTCTTCTAAGTTAATTACTACTCTTTTTCAACCTACAAGTTGGAAATGGTTCATCCTCCATGGCAGGTGAACACCATCCAACACTCACTCCATAATTAAATACTGGCTGTCCATGGCAGACCACCAAAATGAAATGAATAAAAAATATAAAAACAGTGCACTGCTTCCTCTTGACTTTTAATGGAAGTCCATATTGTGCATTATTCACTCACATAAATTACTTACTTTTTGCTGGACTTGCGAACATTTAAAAATAGTTTACTTAACTACTCTATTGCCTGAAATCTTCCTACCTTAAAACACTAAAATGTGTTACAAATTTTTTTTACCTTAAAACTACATTAACTTATCATAACATTTGATCATATATAAGTCTTAATATTCCTACCGCACCAAATTATAAGACAACTAAAAAACACAAATATTATCAGTAGGCCCTATGACTTCATAACCTCACAACTAACCTTAAACAACAAAGACAACAAACTTTCCCCACAACACTGAAACTTGGACCTTTAACTATCACCACGAAAAAAAAAAAAAAAAAAAAAAAAAAAAAAAAAAAAAAAAAAAAAAAAAAAAAAAAAAAAAAAAAAAAAAAAAAAAAAAAAAAAAAAAAAAAAAAAAAAAAAACACTGCGGCACTCTTATTCCTCAGACTTCATTTCACTTCACTTTTTCTCCATTTAGATAAACACCTTTTAATTCACTACAGACACATATTTTTCTAAAACCAAACCTTCTGCTGCAATGCTGACTATTGTGCCCCTCTCGCATTCAACAGCTACCTCAATAAACTCCAAGTAAACACAAATAAACTTCATCCAAAACCTGTATCATTAACACTCCAACAGCTTCAATGGTGCAATGGCGCAATACACATATCTCTTCCTCACAAAGCATTTAGACAAAACCACAACAACGCTGCAAAACAGAAAACCTACTAGGTACCTCAGAATAAATAAACATTAAATCCTAACACTTATAACTAAACGTATAACTAATTACGTATTAAAACTTTTTAAACGTACGTAAAAGTATTTCATACAAACTAACCTTTCTCTCATAAACAAAATAGTTTAAACAACTAAGGGCCGGTATTACCATTCTCTGAGCTAACTTCCCGATAGCTACCCTGAAGTTAAACATATCTGGCACTTTACCTAAAGTCTCGTCTTACCACTTGATTTGTACCTCTGTGTAACTACCCATAGGTTAGCTAGAAATGTAGTTAGGTTGTACAGACTGTGTGGTTGTATCGTCGCTGCTGATTAGTATGTTTGATCTGTGAAGATTTATTTTCTGGTTGTTACATGCATAACCTACAGCCTCACAGAATTAATTAATAATAACACACAGGTACTAAGTTTAATATTTGAGATTAGGCTTACAAGTATTTACTCACGCCTTTTACGAGTGTATTGTGAATTGTGTTAAAACCTAAATATAATTTCGAAATGAAATAGCTAAAAGTGATAATGTAAATAAATAGTGAAAATGTTTTGCTAGTACCTGTTTCTGTAAATTTCGAGAACATTGTGAAATAATCATCCTTCTAGTTTCCTTGTTTATAATAGTAATATTAATAATAATACTATAAACGACACCAACAACGTTTAATTGGACAACGACCAGGTGGCAAGCTGTAATGTTCTCCTTAATCACTTACCAGTCCCCTTCTAAACTTTCTAACCCCTTTTACCATCACCAATTGCTCCGAAATTAAATTCTACTTCACTCCTTCACCGACTGCTTACCCCGCTTGTTTCAGCTCATCACTGGTTCTAATTGCTGCTATTCCATAATCATCTATACTCTTTACAAGTAGCCTAAATTACCCTAGCCTGCTTTTCCATTCACCTCTTTGTACGTCGTGACCAGTCTTTCCTCTCTTCTCCTTTCCTTCAATGAGTTCCACCCCATATCTTTAGTATCAGAAAAAAGTAGGTTAGTTGATAGAAGACAAGGGGTTGGTAGAGTGTACAGAAGATTTCTTGAAGGGAAGAGTTCATTGAGTGAAAGTAGGAAATACTGTATTGTATGAAGGCAAAGGTTCCTCTAGGATGTCACAGGGAAGCATGTTAGGGGCTATATTGTTCACCATAATGGTTATTGATATGGGGTATAAATTATCAGCAGAATAAGATTGTTAGCCGATGATTGTGTGCTCTATTCAGCAAAGAAAAGGGAGAATAAGTTGCAAGAAGATATTGTGTGGATAAGATACGGGCGGTTAAGAACAAAAAGGGGATTAACGCGAGGAAAACTAAAATGGTATGGTTTACGAGAAACATATTAGAGAGCAGGGAAGTCTATAGATAGTCAGGGCAGGAAATATGCAAAGCATCAGAGTATAAGTACCTTGGAGTGATGTCACATGACAAACTTGGATAGAGGAGTCAAGTTCAGAAAGTGGCCTCGAAGGGTAGGAAAGTGATGGGAATGTTGAGCAGGATATTGAGGAGAACTAGCGCTGTGAGAGGTGAAGGAGAGGGCCTACAACACCATGGTCAGGCCTGCTCTTTAGTATGCTGCAGCAGAGTGAGACCCGCACATTGAAGTGGCTGTAAATGAACTAGAGAAGTTACAAAGATAGACTGTCAGATGGGTTAATGATTAAGTGGAAAAGTCAGGGTCAGGTTGGAGAGGATGAAGGTTAATTTCAGGCCATAAGTTATGATATGGGACATGGGTTGGAAAACACTGAAGGACAAAAGCGTGGAGGGACTTGTGAAGATAGTAATGAGTGAAGAAGTATGAAATGCACTGGGTGACATCAGGATGAGGGTATACAAAGAGGTAGAGGAATCGACAGTAGGAAGACACAGTGAGTCTGGAGGAGGACGGAGAGGGGGTTACAGTTGAAATTGGTTAGGATGGTTATGGAGTGGAACTTGTTGCAGGAGATGGTGTTGTAATTGAAGGGGGCGGGACAGTTTAGAAGGGCAGTGGAAGGGAAGGTGTAATAGGGTTGGTATGTTTTCCACCTCCAGTTGGTAACTCACTTGCAAGTATGCAATAATATTTATTATTATATTAAGCTCACCAGCCTACCCATGCATTCTCCATTTATCCTTCAAACACCTTGGGCCCCTTATTTGCACCTTTTGCAGCATCTGCATCTCCAATTCCATGTACAGATCCCACTCTGCTGCCGCATACTCTTAACACTGTTTGTATTTACCACTGTAATATATGCCTTTTCTTTCACTGCACAACTTACTGCCTTTAATATTCTTTCCAGCATACCAAGAGCCCTTCTCCCTTTTGAAACCACTCTCTCTACCTGCCTTCTCCACTCTGTCACTTTTCATCATTATGCCTATGTACTTATATTCTAAAACTAACTCTAGCTGCTACCCTTCCCATATGTATATATCCATACTTCTAAACTTCTTCCTCGAAAACCTAGCTATCTCAGTCTTTCTCACATTTATTTTCATTTTGTTCACTTCTATCCACATTCGTATCCTATCAATGTCATCCTACAACATGTTCCCTCTAGCAACCTCTGCATATAAAACACAGACATAGGCAAACAATCTTAGTTTGTAATTTACACACACATGTAATTTGCCATTATTATAAACAGTACACTTATCTGTAGCATACTGGACGTAACCTATCCTTTTTGAGATAAGGAGTCTCCCCCTTCTTCCCTCTGTCTTCTCCCTTTGAGGAAGTTTCCAATCCATCTCACTACAAATTTGTCTACCAGACATTTATAAACTTTCAGCGTTAACACCCTATGTGGTACCTTATCGAATGCTGCCTAGAAGTCAGAGAAGCAGACATACACATGCTTCCCCTCTGAAACTGCTTGCACCAAGTCCTTTATAAGCCCCACCAACTTTGTCTCGCATGAATATCCTTTCCTAAATCCATGTTGATAATCCTGCAACCAGTTCCTCTCGCTCTTAACCTGCACTACATACTGGACCACCAGTATCTCCAATACATTCCCAGTATTTGATGTAAAATTCACTGGTCTGTAGCTGCCAGGCCTCACCCTATCCTCCCACTGCTTGAATATTGAGACTACCACTGCTTCCTTCCAATCCTGTGGTAACTTCCCCTCCTCCAGAGATCTGTGAAAAATTACTTCTAAATATCTGAACAACTAACACCTACCCAACTTAAAGAGCGTTATTTCCTATACCATCTGGACCAGCCGCCTTATTACACTTTAACCCTTTTATTACCTTTCTACATCCCACTTTCTAATTGTTAGCTTCGTAAGGCTTCCCCCAACATTCATAACTCCAATGATACTGCTCCTCAAACACTGCCTTTTCCTTATCATTTGTTGTAGCTTGCTGGATACACCTTTATACACTAGCGTTCCTCTGTCCCTCCTTTTATGATCTTAAAATAACCAAACAATTCCCCCCTCTACCCTCATCCATAATACATAATAATTTCTTCCCAGATTAATAATTCTTTCTGTCTGCCTCATCCCTTCCGTAGCTATTTCCATCCCATCGTTCCTTCATTTTACATGCATCTGCCTGTGCTTGTTCTTTTATCCCTTAGCTTCCCATCCATAATGCAATGTTTCCCAGTCAGCAATAATCCACATCCATTGCATAAATGTTAAATCGTTTCATAAATTAGCTTCCTAAACTCACTTCACAATAGCTCCACGCTTTCCCCATTAGACAATTTCTCAAACCTAACCTTTAGAAAATTTCTGTCCCAGGTTATTTCTTTAACCACACAGCCACACCATCTTATTATTAATCTCCTCAGCCTTTTTATCCACCAATCTCCAACTCCACTGCTGGAACATTGTGGTTACTGATCCCTTCGAGTACTACCACACCAACAATAGCATTCCCAGGCCTGACTATTAACCCCACATCTAGTATGGACCCCTCCCCATTTTCGTTTTATCCAGTAGATTCCTTTACTGCATGCACCAAGTCTCTGTTCACTAACTGTGCTGTCATTCTCTACAATATGTTACCCATCCCTTCTTCTCACTCAATCCACTGTACACCTGGCATATTGCCACAACAACCCACTGCCTATGCCAAAGTGTTATCGATCCTGTCCTTCTTCAATTGTAGCCCACCCTTGTCCTCGTGGCCTGTATCCCTTTTACTTCTGTCACTTCCTCTTTTTAGTATTCCATTCCACTTACCCTTCTAACACCTCCCTCACACACACCATTATTCCTCCTCCCCTTCCTTCCCTACAATTTCCAAAGGTTATGAATTTATCCTCCTTATATTCCCTATCTAGTACCTCCCT
The DNA here is from genome assembly GCA_003012365.1 of Medauroidea extradentata. Taxonomy (NCBI): domain Eukaryota; kingdom Metazoa; phylum Arthropoda; class Insecta; order Phasmatodea; family Phasmatidae; genus Medauroidea; species Medauroidea extradentata. Next base: position 63,549 of record PNEQ01092638.1, read on the forward strand.
GCATAATCTCATCTCCACTGCTACATCTGCTCTGTATCTTTCAACCTCACCCAGAAAGCTTGGTTTTAGGGTTAGGTTATTTTTAAAGTATAATAAAACCAGTTTTATTGACTTGTTTCGTTTCCACTTACCACATTACAGGTGCCTTATTTAAGAGGGATCTTGTTGGGAGTATCCTTATTATTATTATTATTATCCTTATTTCAAAGTCTTTCGTGAGACTATTGATTCACTGTCACTAATCTGTTGATATTAGTTGCTGTCAACATAAATCACACCTACCTCAGTTAACATTGAAATTGCAAAATATCTAGGCACAGCCTAATTAAATTTATTGTAAAGTCCTTGTACTACTGTCGTGTATGCGCAACACATAAGCAAGCCTACTGAATTATTAATAAGTTATATGACGATTTTATTATGAATCGCTAAACGAAGCCACTTGTTTATTAGACAAAAGTATTCATATATACCTTATTACTCAAGTTACAAAACTTACGTTAAATTCAGGAAGCAATTACATCAATTACACCCAGTAAGGCAGTGGTTGCGACGAATTGTGTAGGCCTACAGACAATTGATAACCGCTACATTGACATATTTAACTTGCATTTTCATAAATAAAGCACTGAATTATGTCATTCTACCATACTGTCGTCTAAAACGTAGACATTAACGAACATTTTTTTTATTTTCACCACTCTTCAAAACACAACTTCGGCATATGCTTGTAACAATAACTTTGTGGTAATTTTCCTTCTTACAAATATGATCCTTCACTTCCTACATCAAATTATATGTACGACAAGGCTACGTAATATTACGAGAAACATAAACGAAATATTATTATGGCGCAAGAAATTGACTTTAAAAGAGCACAAACAAGGTTAAATATTAAACACCTAATACTTTAGTCGACATATTTAACTGCAGTGTACGCATTATCCAGAGCTTCAACCTCCCGATGAAATAGCCAGAAATTTATCCTCTAGTTAGGCCTACCTAGAGTTCATTAGATGCAATTTGTCGTCTACCTAAGATATAAAATTTACCTAGATGTTACCCAGAGGTGGTAAGACCTGCCCAAAAACTCGTAATTCACGTACAATAAAGATAGAAATAGGCACACTTGCGACATCTACAAATTGAAACCAGCAACATCACTGTTCACTACTGACCCACATCCAACGTCTTAATGGAACCACTGGCGCACTCTGTCGTCACTCATGTAAACAATTGCATCTTAACTTCTACGCTCATCGTTAGATTACCTGAACTGCCCCATGCGACACACCCACGTCTTGTCCACAAAACAAAGCGTTTACCATTACCGTAAATTGAACAAAATTACGCTACCAATAATTAAACAAACTTAATAAACTAAAACAAAGCACAGCACAGTACAAGGCGGAGACTAACTAGTCTATGCCCAAGCCTCCACCATAAATTTGTCAGAAAGCTGGGTCGACATCGATGTATTATTGCCCGGCGACTCCAGCCGTAAATGTGTCCGGAGCTAGGAGGGTGGGCGCGGTAAAATAAATAATATGTAAAATTTAAATGTGTCGTTTGACAGAAAGCTATGTCAAACACGTCCATAACTCGGCTGGGCCACCTCCGAAGAATTTATCTGGCGACTCCCACCATAAATGTGTCAGGAGGTTGGGTCACAGTAAATAACTATAATATTATTTAAAATAATGTGAATGTGAAATAACCTTAAGAGTTTTTGAATGTAAACTGCAGGATGTGTGTACAACTGAATAACGATATGCCAGCTAAGACTACGAGGTGGAAAGCAAATAAACACCACTTATAAATAAACAAGCAAATGACTGAACCATACTGATAAACCATAAGTAATGTAATTAACTCTGTAATGATTGAAGTAACTGTGGGGGGAATAAATATGTAGCTCCTTGTGCATTAAGCCAAATAAAAACAACAAACACTTTAAAGACAAGACTTTCACCTTGTTGCCTAGCGACATAAATTAATAATGTTTGGTAGATCACAACAAACTCACGGAAATTAAGAAATAATTCCGCTGGGCAGATTATAAGTTGCGTGCGAGAGGGTCACTGTGGATCCAACACAGACTTTAACGACCCATACGGGTCGCATCTTCTATCTTGTAGTGTACTTATTGTATTCCTCGTCGACCTTGCCATACGCAACATATATTATTGTTATAGCTTAATTAAGTTATGTTTTGCAATTAGGAGCTATCAGTTAATGTTCAAGGGACTATAGATCGAATGCTTGAAATAAAGGAATGAATTCAATGGTGTTTATTACAAAAGATTAAAATTAAATTATACAAAAATAAATATCACATTATTGGTATTCAATAATAAGTATTCAATTTGGAAAAGGTTTTAGCTTGAATTTTTAATAATACATGACTGAGTTATGAATAGATATTACGTTATTAAAATATGGGCATGAAATTATTCAAAATAAAGCGGTTTCTGTCATTACAATAAAGCTCAAGGACATTATATTATTCTGAAACATTAACTAAACGGCGATTGTACTGGCCAACAACAAATACATGCGTAAATGTATCCACGACTATTACAATAAAAACCGAACACTAAAAGTAGGGGAAATAATAATGAATAGTTATTAGAATAATAAACAGAAATAATACTTATGGTTTTAGTGTTCCTGTCCAGCGAAGTCTCATCCACCTTATTACATATTAAAATTTAAATATTAATTGACTACCCGAAATAAAATTATTAATAATAAAAAAACTAACTAAGCCGAAAACTTACCATCTGGAATCTCGAGCACTTAGGCTTACGCATCGCCCACCGGGGCACTGCCATGCTCGCCTAAGTCCTAATTAAAAGTTCGAAAAGCTCGCCAAAAAACTCAAAAAGCCCCAACCAAAAAAATGCCCAACAAAATCCGGAAAACAAAAGCTCAGAAAAAAAGCCAGCAGGTATTTATTACCATCGGTTGTACCTTCCAGAACCTTCCATGATTTACCCACTGGAACAGTCAGCAGTGATCCTCCCAGACTGGCGCAACATCTACCCTCTCTGTCCCACACAAGGCATTCACTCGTCAGCCATGTTTGACGTCCTGGGCAGGTGAGACTGTCCGGAACGGGAACGAAATAAACGTGCTGTTCTACACACCCTGCCCATGCGTCTGCTCTACTACAGATGATAATGTTGGACAGGGGAGCGGGGGAGTGTTGACAGTGGCATCCAGTGCCCCTGGAAGGCCGCAGCATGGTGAAGGTGCCAGAAGGACCCACAGCGCACGACCGCCCGGCGGCACCGACACACCCATCACCACACCCCTCACCTGCCTACAACCTAACACAAGGTCATCAGCCTATGCGCACTACCGGGACGCTGTCCACAAAGGAATCTACAAGAGCTGCAGTGACCACAACCTCTGCAGGCTTCCAAGAACAGTGAATTAAAAAAAAAAAAACTCAACCTGAGAGACTGAAAGAGAACACTCTAGACGTCCACGATCCTCAATGCAAAGAAGTGACTTCCGAAAACCGAATACTTTTTTAAATTATTAACCAAAAATTACTTCATAACCTATTTTGAGAATGGCTGAGAAGAGATAAACCTAAAAAATAAATCCCCGAAATTTTTCGTCGTGACAATATCTTGGTAGTTTTAATTAAATTTTCCGAAACTAGAACGAAATTCTCACATTTTAAAAAAACTACTGCATAAAAATTCAACAACGTGTACCCTAAATTAAAACATCGGTGGCAAAGAAAATTATTTTAAAATACATACGTATAACTGAAGCTGAAGCTAATTCGCAATAGAGTTTTACGAGGGTTTTTAATTCAGATATTTGCAGTTTACAGAAAGTGAATCTTTTATACAGATTTCGCCTGAAATTTTATGTTGAAATAATGTGAATATTAAGCTATTGAATGAACTAAAATAAATCAAGTTATTGTTTACAAGTTGTTTGCAAATCAGATATTTCATGAAATTTGCTACTTTTAATACAGAAAAGATAAATTTAAAACAAAAATTTGGAAAATGAATATCGTTAAGTACACAAATGCAACCCCCATTCTTTTCTCCCATCTCAGATCCGCCGCTGCATTTAGCTGTTTTGGATTGCAGTTTCCAGGAAGTGAAACTTTTTAGTGTCGTTTATTTTTCTTGCAATAGGGTGTAGAAATTTTTATTGTATGAGAATTAATAGACTACAATTAATCGAACTGTTGTTAAGATATTGTTCGTTAATCAATAAGATCATGAAACTTGCGACTAAAATGCGTGGAAGAGAGTATTTTAAAGCAATATAAATTTTAAATAATAATATCATAAAGTTTGTAAATGCAAGCCCCACCTTTTTTTCCACTTCTAGATCCGCCACTAAAAATGTGTTAAGTCAGACTCAGTGAACTAACTTTGGCTAACATCCACAAAGAAATATTGAAAATGTTATAGATACGTAATGTAACACTAAGCGAGTGAGAGATTTTGGTTAGCACTCAACACCGAAGTTTTCAGCGCTGTTGAAGGGTGATGAGGTGAGTTTGGAGCAGCGCCAAAATAAAAGAGGAGGGAAACGGGAGATCCCCGAGAAAACCCGCCGACCAGCGGCATCGTCCGGCAGGATTACCAATACAAAAATTCGGGGACCGACCCCGTCAGGAATCGATCCCGGTTCTTCTTGGTGAGAGGTAAAATGAAGCAAAGACGAATTAATATGGGAAGGCTTATTGGGGTGAGCAAAATTAGCAATCGCAGTAGTGCATCTAAATGCGAAATTGTAAAAAAATTCATATAAAGTATTTTACTGTGGCGATAACTTTGCCTTTGATGGTTTTATGTGAAGTGTATAAATACGATTTTCAAGGTTCCAAAGTGTTCGTGAAATTCGGCTTGTGACTCATAAAATTAAGAACAGCTTAAGTGTTTTAAAAAACCAACGTAAATATAAATACACGTACATTTGGAAGCTTTAAATTTTTTTATTAATACAATTCACTTTTGATCATAATTTATTTGTAAAAAAATATAATATTTTCTTACCTATGTAATTAATTTTTTTTTTGTCTGGAAATCCTTAAATAGCACCATTTTGCATCTCAAAATCCAGTTTTCCCCAGAAAGGACCTCCGGACCCCTCTATTTTTTTTTTTGGCTAGCCGTATATGCATATAAACTTTTTAAGATAGACATAACATTCCCACAGACTGTGTGTTGTGCTGTCTAATAGGAAACATGTGGTGGTACTACTGTCTCTCCACTTCCCTGTAATTGCCACCAACTGTCTGTTAGCTCTGCAAACTCGTAGTCTACTCTGGTGCGTGCGCTATTGCGACTGTTAACGTCGCAAGCGTTACACATGTAACGGACACATGCAAAAACTGAGTCCAAGTGGGTGGACATGCTGTGTACACTATCTAGTTATCGCCAGGTTGACTACAACCCCTACGTTATGGAAACGTCATTTTTAGGTATACGGAAGAATTTCCGACATGTACTATAATAAATTATGTCCAATTTTACCTTATCTACCACCCGTATATATCTGTAACACTTATTCATTGTCGTCCTGTGTATCGGCTGGATTGCCAAACTTTCTAGACTGCAAAATCTCTACATTCAGTTTTCATTGATTCACAATGATAATAAAGATTACGTTGCCCACCTTTATTGTGAACTTCCTGCTAATCGACATTCAGACATATCTACGGTGTTTTGGTAGAATATCTTAAGCCGAATTCCAGTAATTTTTCTGGCTTTAAAAGAGTTAATTTTTCATTAATTGTTTACTCGTGAATAGTTTAAGAAAATGTATGTGTCATCTACTAAGGTAATGCTGAGTTGATAGTGGCTGAGTTGTACTTAACTGACGGTTACACAATTTTTCCAAAACACCATCGACATATAAACAAAAAATGGTTGTGTAATTAGGCTTTCCCTATTCGATATGCATATACGAGATGTTTGTTAAATAGGAGGACAAAACCCCGCGTGTGTTATTCTCACGAAAAAAATAAGACGGATACATTTTTTGCAGTTTTCGCGTAAAATTAACAGTTTGGGAGCAATGAGCATATGCATGAAGTTTAAAAACCATATTTTCCCAAAATATGGTAAAGTTATTGACATATAAAAACTGTGTTTTCAGCTGTACTTAAAGCTATTGGGATCTTCAAACCAGCAACACATGCTGTTTGATACCTTCCATTATTATGTAAATAACGGGGGTTTCCACCCTCTAATTACATACAACTGTTTTACAGTCCGGATTTTCGAAAATTGTACATAATTTATTGAGTAATTTTACCTGTCTTAAAAGTTGAAACTTTCTTCGAACCATCGTTTTCATTCAAATCACAAATGAAACTACAGATATGAAACTCCAGAAACAAATATTAAATAAGGTATCGTTAGTTAGGAACACGTCTACCACCGAGAATGCAGTGCACAAAATAAAGCTCATATGTTAATATTATTGCTCATGTACTATGCTGTGTAGCTTAGGTGCAACATACACATCTAGAGCATAACTAAACGACGACATACACACCAAAAACATATTGCGTTTGTTAGGTATGTTCTAATATTTGTAATCTATTGTACAAGTTGAACGAAAGCCATATTCTGGTTTTATTACATATTGCATCGTTTACGAGGAATTAAAACATTTTAAAAATATTTTCGTATCTGTAGATAACAAAAACCATAATTTAAAAAAAAATATATAACTTACATATTTTGTTTATATAATAGACACAGGTATACGGACTATGTGATGTTTAACACTGAAACCTGATTTTGGACAATTAAGTGTCCGAGATTTATATTGCCAAATGTACCGGTAGTCCATCAGCATTTATGTGTGGAAATAAATAAGAAATGCATAAAACGAAACATCAGAGACTTATTTCATCTTGCCCTGTCTTCATAGGGGTATCTTGAAAAGTTGCAACCAAATGAAGTTGCAGTAAACGTATGGAATCGCCTGACAAAGCCAACACAATGTACTTTGAGCTGTCTATGAATGCATTCCAGCAGTTATGACACCTGAAGTACAGATGGAACAACAGTGCACATTTCGTCAGGCCACATGTCGTTAAATTCTCCTGTGCACTCCTACCATGACTTAAGTGCGTCATACGTCTTGCGTAACATGTGTACTATTTGACCATAGGGGCTTTTTGACTCAGTGTTGTTAGTTGCAGTAACGATGGTGGAGAGAGTGTGAGTTTCCTTGTTTAGTATAAACATTTTCTGTGCGAATTGAAACAATGCCTTCTTATTCTTATCGTGAAAAAGCGGACAAGATATTCGTGTATGGTCGTGCATAAAAAGTCTACTTTGTTGTTTCCCCGACTTGCTGAAACAGGAACATTGCGTGTGAATATAACTGGTCGTGGGTGACATGTGACATGTCGAGCTTCTCGGTTCGAAGAGCGCATCCTCGATTACATTGACGAGGATTCAGGTGCCAGCACCAGGAACGTGGGGGTTACATTAAGTTAAGTCACGCAACAGTATGCGCTCCATTAGCATCTCCTGTACCCTTACCATCACCAATTGCGCCTGCTGATCACCCAGCTCGACAAAGTCATTTCGTCGTGTCTACTGACATTCTGTCTGTGGTTCAATCGTTAAACTGAAATGGCTGCCTTCGCGTCATCAGTTTTGTGTAAAGAAGAAGCCACGTTTGGGAGAGATGGCATCACTTACATCCACCAATAACGAGTGGGCAGACGCCAATCCACATTCGACCATGAGTGGTCGGCAACAGTAACAATTTCGTATAAATGTGGGGGCGGGAATCACGTGTGATTGCCTGGTGGGGTCATTTGTATTGCCACCACGCCTAACAGATGAAATTTACAAGGATTTTCTCGCCAAAGATTTGCCAAAACTGTTAGAGGATGTACTTTTCGAGTACGAAGAAGGAAGTTTTCCATGCATGACACTGCTCCTACACATTTTAGTCATCCTGTCTGCGCTACGTTGGATTTTGCATTTAATCGCAGGTGGATTGGTCGACCAGGCCCTGTTGCACGGCCCTCACACTCACCCGACCTGAACCCATTAGACTTTATTTGTGGAGGCATGTGAAGAGTCTTGTACATACAGCTCCGATCGAAAATGCAGATATGTTACATCATCGGATTTTTTAAGCATGTGGAACAATAACGTGGTCAACCAGGCAATTTTGGACGCAGTCAAGGTCCGTGTAGAGGTGTGTTCGTGCATGTGTAGCGGCACGGAGTGGCCATTTTTAACATTTATTGTAATGTTATTCAACATCACAGCAGCATTGTATCAAACATTGAAGACGATATGTGTCACAGAATAGTACAGGGACAAACAAAACATGCAAATCTGAATCATCTAATGTCTAGCATTTGGTGATAACCTTTTCGAACTACTCCTATGACGGCAGGGCAAGTATTAAATAAGTATTTGATGCTACGTTTCATGTGTTTCTTATTTATTGTCTCATACAAAAAATGCTTATGGACTACATGCCCATTTTGCAATGTAAATCTCGATGCCCTTAATTGTCCGAAATTACGTGTTTTTCAGTGTTAAACATCACGTAGTCCGTTTGCCTGTGCCTATTACACAAATAAAAGCAAATGCTATGCAAAAATGCTGACACCCCATGTGTAAATCAGAACCAAAGACTGAATTTTTTTCTAATGATAGTATTTTAATTCCTCGAAAACTGTAACATGTGTGATTAAAAGCACAATATGTCTTTTGTTCAAATTGTACAGTAGGTTACAAATTTTAGAACAGAAACTAACATGTTGGTTATCAGCATTTTAAATGTTTAATTCGGGTTTCAACCCATTTCTTTTCATGTGGCGGGTTTGTATACAAACCCAACTTATTTTTGGTTTGTACGTCTTTTGATAATGTTCCAGATTTGTGTTTCGCACCTAGAGCCATAAAACGAATTGCACTGCGGTTTCGTAAACTGGAATGGTATAATTTTATTTGAGCAGTAAAATGGCTTATAATGTGTAATTAATCAGCAAATATCATTATTCTGTATGCATAAGTATGGATACAATTTTTCTGGACTTGGTTTTTTAACACATTCAAATAGTTTATGTACATATTATATGTGTGTATATATGTATACACATACACATGTTATTTCAGAAATACTTTTACGAACTTGAAATATGGATTCCATACACCAAAAATAGGAAAAAGGTCTACATAAACATAGGTCCGAAATTCCTTAGTTTTAAAATTGTTATTTAATCTTTAGTTCAATGTGTTGCGAGGTAGCCAGTAACAATAGTAATGTTGTTAGAAGAAATGAATGATGTTATGTATGCAAGTATGCTGATTCCTTAATTTGTATCTTCTATGGCGGAAGTGGGAGTATTTGACATAGTGTAACAGTGCACGATCCAACCTCGTGCATGTATGTGAAGAAGCAAGAGGATGTCATTCCGAACAATTACTATGAGTTTCTGTGTGTATGACAGTTTCACCGATACTGTTGTCAGAAAATTACAATAAATTTTCGAAATTACATCCTCTTGCTTCTTCACACACCCTGTCAAATACTCCCACAACCACCATAGAAGATACAAATGAGGGCATCAGCATACTTGAATCCATAACATCATTCAGTTATCTAACATTACATTTACTACAGGTTACCTTGCAACACAACAACTAAGGATTTTCGGATCTATGTATACATGAACTTTTTTCTTGTTTTGTTGCAAGGAAGCCACCCTCCATGTGTGTAAAGATAATTCCGACACTTTTACAAACATACATGCACCTTGAGATTTTACGATGAATGAAAAAAACATGAGAGATAATATTCACTTAATTCTCAGAACCCATAAAACAGAATTTTATAGTTCGTGCAAATAAATTTTACGAGTCACCAAAATAAATTTTAATAGTGGTTTAATAACTCGTCAACTTAAACCAAGACCAAATATTACCTTTAAGCCAGTCTGCAAACGTCAACAATAAGAAAGGTAGGCTGGAGTGCATAATATTGACTAGAAATAAGTCGAAAATTTTAGGAAACATGGCTTAATATTGCCAAAAATATTTACACACAGTGATTTTGAGTCATTTTCTTATTCATTAATAAAGTGACTTTCAGTAACACTATAAATGCAACAAATTTCATTGTACATGTTTCAGTTGTTTCCAAGATATTACACAAGATTTTCAATCATATAAACAGTGACATACAACTCGTTGAACGAAATATACTCCGAATAGGTATTTTGTACTGTTAACAGCTTTTGTCAGAGTACAGAGTTAGGTAGTAATTGGTAGAACACGTATCGCAATCACAGAACCGTAATGTAAACGTTGATGTGCACGAATTGTTCGAAATACTTGTAAGAATATGAATACGAAGATAGCGTATGGTTGCATTGCTTATCTGTGATCTTCATGCCATACTGTTGAATGTTGCTCAAGACGTCAGATACAGTCCCAATTTATCATCGCTACGATGTTTTATGCTACAAACTTGCCTAAAATATGTTATACGGCAGCTTTTTGGGAAAAATATCTTACATATTCATGAGTAACAGTTAACATTTTCATTCATAGTATTTACTTTAATGCAAATTAATCCCGAAACAGTGCAGTATTTCAAGGATATGATGAAAATGACAATTTCTTAGAAGCACAACGGTGGCTGAGACTTAAGACAGTGTTGTATGTTGTGGATTATAAATTAAAATACCCAAATGTCCATCATTTTGAAAATAAATGTCGAAGCCGTTTACATATTTTTTTTTTTTTTACATTATCAAAATTTAGCGTTTATTGAAATATTTGTTCCCAAGGTAAACTGTAAAAGCTTTCATTATTTATGTAACATATACTTACAGTGTAACAACCATAATGTGTTATTTATGATAGTGTTCATGGTGTGGAGTATTTTTTTTTTCTAATTTTGGTTCATATGGTATTATCAGTACGGTATGTCAGATACTTAAAATATCTAATATTTCAAACTTGAAATATCTAATATTGTAATTTAAAAAAAACTTTAGCCGCATTAAAAAAAACCTTCTAATGCATTAGTTGTAAGCCAAATCAGACTGGATTTAGTGCAGTTTTCCTTAGATATTACGCATAAACTTTGTTTCTTTATGGACTGATAACATGTAAAAGACGCCCAAGAGAACTTTCGTAAGATTTAACGTGTGTAATTGATAATTTCTGCATACCAAGTTTGATTGACATTATCTAATGTCACGTTAAATATATTTTTTTAGTTAAAAGTAATTTCTTAAAATATGTGTTTTAGCAAGTGAAGTCATATGCATTAAAATGACCGAATACAGTATTTGTTACCTGAATGCAGCAGTAACTTTCGAAATGGCAGACCTACAATTTACTCTACAAAACTCAATAGTTAAGAATAATTATTGCTTGGTTTTCATTTAATGGTGAGAGGTAATAACTATTTTATAATTTATACCATCTAAAATGTTAAAAATTAAATTCTACATACTGTATTTATATTTTTTGTGTGTAGTGTAATGTGAGGTATAATCTTTCAACGTTTTCTGCAATGAGTTGGTATTATAAACTGAACCGGGTTTGTGGACATACGTCAGTGCGTTTGTTGTGGCGCATGTCCGTTAACCCGTTCAGTTTGGCACCATAGCCATATCTTAAAATAATTTGTACTGATATTTTCAACAGGAAGAAAAAATGAAAACGTTTGCATGACGTTTAACACTGGCTCTTAAATCATAAACAGTTTGGGCAAAATAGTCGTTACAACCAGATTCATATTCTTCAAAATTTACAACGAAATCGTTAATTGTATACATATGGTTATTTACTAAATTATTTAAGAATTAATTTACAAATCTTTAAATGAAAGTGTAATAAAAATAATTGGTTTCAGGTGTCGTATCTTGGAGTTGACATTCTAATGAGGCGCTGTCCACCACTGACAAAAGATTTGTATTTCGATGAAGTAGACTTGACACTACCATACACGGAAGCTGCTGTTGCCTACAAGAAGAAGACCTATCGGGGTTCTGTCCATAACATGCAGTAAGTAAACTTATTATATCTAACACTTATTAAAAGTGGACTACGCAAATGAAGCACTCGCGGGCACATACATACCTACAAATACACACACCTATGTACATATACATGATGTTTCTGAAATACTTTTACAAGCTTCGAGGGTAGGTTCCTTACACCAAAACAAGAAAAAAAAGTTAACATGAGCATCTGTCCAAAAACCACTAGTTTTTGAGTTATTAATAAAAGTTTAGTTCAGCGTGTTGCACGGTACGTAATTAGTTTCGTAAACAGTTATTGGATAATGTCACTGATTGTAGGTGCCCTATTTCTTGTCCTCTTAGCATGGGTGAAAGTTTCCTCTATGTCGATATGTTACCAAGAAAACTTGTTTACGTTTGTGAATAATCTGTTCGTGAAATTTCAGTTGTTTTGCAGTTGTAACCATGATAGTATATCCATTTCGTAAGCAGGCTGAAATAATTTTTATGTACGGTCGCGCGAATATTAATGGACGTGAGGCTTCAAGGTTGTATCAGACGGCTTTTCCCGACCAAAAGTACCCAACATTTGCTGCTCTTTATCGTCGTGTTGCGGAGACAGGTTCGTAAACATCACAACATGTCGATCGAGAAAGGCCAAGACAGTTCGTACGCCTGACCAGGAAGAACGTATTTTACAGGTTGCAGTAGAAGACCCAAGTATCAGCACACGACAAGTGGCTCAAGTATGTGGTACATCTCATCCCACTGCATGGAGTGTACTTCATGAACAGTTATTGTATCCTCGTCACCTGCAATGTGTGCAGGGTCTTTCGTCTACCGATTACCCACCGAGGCTGAACTTTTGCCAGTGGTTTGTTGCAAAACGAACCAATCCGTTGTTTGTTTATTCTGTCTTGGTTACTGATGAGGCAACATTTGAAATAGATAGGGTACCTAATTCTTACAACCAACATTTGTGGACGAATGAAATTTCTCATGGTACCATTCGGGCTGGACAACAGCATCAGTTTAAAATTAATGTGTGTGGTGTAATTGTAGCTAATAGTCTAATTGGACCATATGTTTTCCCAGCACGACTTGCAGACTCTATCTACAAGGACTTCATCCAAAACAATTTTTCAGTATTGTTAGATAATGTGTCCATATTGATAAGAAGAAACACGTGGTTTATGCACGACGGTGCGCCAGCACATTTCAGCCATATTGTTCGAGATGCACTGAATTATATCTTCCAGGACGGATGGATGGATAAGGTTGGACAGGTTCCATGGCCTGCACGTTTCCCCGATCTTAGTTGTTTAGATTTTCATGTGTGGGGCAATCTCAAACAATTGGTTTATGCAGCAGACATTCCAAATGCAGATACACTTCCTAAACGTGTCATGGATACCAGTGATACAGTACGACACCAGGTGGGAGTATTTTAAAGGGTGTGACAGTGCATTATCTGACCTTTGCATTTGTATGAGACAGCAAGAGGATGTCATTTCGAACATTTGCTACTGTAACTTTCTGAGTTTATGACACTTTCACCAGTGCTAAGAGGATAGAAATTATGACATCTGAAGTCAATAACACCATTCAATGACTGTTTACAAAACTAATTACCTCGCAACACAATGCACTAAACTTTGATGATTAAGTCAAAAAGTAATGGTTTTGGGACATACGTTTGTACTAATATTTTTCTTGTTTTGGTGTAAGGAACTTACCCCCGAAGTTTTTAAAAGTATTTCAGAAACATCCTGTATGTGTGTGTACGTATGTGTGTATGTATGTGTGTGTACGTATGTGTGTATGTATGTGTGTGTATGTATGTGTGTGTACGTATGTGTGTATGTATGTGTGTGTACGTATGTGTGTATGTATGTGTGTACGTATGTGTGTAGGTGTGTGTAGGTGTGTATGTAGGTGTGTAGGTGTGTGTATGTGTATGAATGTGTGTATGTTTGTGTATATGTATGTATGTATGCGTGTACGCGCGCTTGCATGCGCGAGTGTGTATTCCCCTAAGCAGACCTCTACTTTCATAAGTTTCTAATGTTAATTCAGCTCTCGTTAGCATCCGATACTCTACTTACATACAACGGATACAGACTTTCATACATTAACTGAGAAAAATCGAACTGACAAATTCCTAGCCAGTTAATACCGTAATGGTGAATAGTTAATGGAACCAATTTTTAACAATCAAACAGAAAGTAGCCGGCGCACGCAAATAATTTATGCAAATGTGAAATTTAGGGATGAAATTTGAACTGTAGAAATAAAACCGTAAGTACACAATAATAGATTGCTATTGCCGGTTTAAGCACAGTGACACATTATCCTGCTCAAAAATTAAGTATTTAGTATTCTTATACAATTACATATTTATAATTCTACGATAAAACCGCCAGATGAACGATAAAAATATTTTGTGAAAAGATAAATAGGTACAGAGTAATAATTCTACATTCAACCATATGTGAAAAAGTTACAATTAAAAAATAATGGAAAATGTTATTAAAATATCATTAATACATTTTTGATGAACAAAATAGAATGCATTTGTTTACTACAAATATATTTCATTCCACTAAAAACAAACTATATTTTGCCACTACTTGCATCTATTAAAACTTGATTAGTGAATTTTTGTGCATAACTGTCTGGTAATATTATTTTTAATTGGTCTGAAATTACGTCTACTTTAATCCAAACCTGTGTTTTTATTATTTAAACATAATTATTTTAAATGGTTTACCTATTGTAAGATGGGAAAGTAAGTAGAAGGAAAATGGTGGATCGGGCACAGAGGCTGGCGGCTGAAGGTGAAGGTGATCTTGACCTTTGAAACAATGACCTTGACCTTTGACCCCAGTGTAACCCAACACCCCGATGCCATTTTGTTTCCGGCCGCCTTCTTGTTTCCCGTAATCATCTTGGATTATGTCACTTTCAAAATATCCAAAAAATATTTTTAAAATTTCACCATCTTGTTTCCCATCGCCATCCTAGAGGTTTCATCCGAGTCTTCCGAAAAAAAAATTTTGATTTTGTATACAGTCCCCTCATGCATTTAAAAAAATAAATTGAATAAAAATATAATTATTTTTTATAAAAATTATTTAGTTAAAAAAATGCATCGGGTATGATCGGCCAAGCTTGGCAACCTTCGGCTCGACCTTGTAAATATTGCTAATGCCACCATCTTGTTGTTGTTCCCGAGTTGTCTGCTAGGGGCACTGCTTTCGTCACCATATTCGAGTAATCGATTATTTAATTCTAGTGTTGCACTTTATATAAGGTTCACATGCTATGCAGTATATGTGTATTCATAACCCCTAATATTTTTAATAACTAAAAATGTAAAATCAATCGATAATATTTATTATTTTATTTCTTCCGCACAATACCCGATCGATTATCGATCAATTCAAACAATAAATAGTTTTCGATTTAGTCGATCAATTATCCTACATTCTCAAATCTATACCCGATCGATTTCCATTAAATTCAGTAATTAATTGTGAAATTTACTTGCACATCTCCCAGACATAACGGACAGCACCCGACCTCTTCAGCATCCAGCAGGGAAATGACTATAGTTTTGTATAACCATGTAGTTATCTACAGTACCTTCCCCTCTCCCCTCCTTCCCACCTAATTCATTGGCACACCTGTCCCAGCTTCTCTTCCTGCATCACATGACCTTGAACGGTTATTGCACTTCCCCCTCCTTTCCCCTTCTCTTTCAACAGAAATGCTGTATGTGTTTGAACCTTCCCAGCTCACTTCCACCCTCCTATCCCCTCTTCACCACCATGACTGCTACACCTGTTATAACCTGTCACAGCTTCTCTTCCTGCATCAGATGACCATGAAGTGTCATAGAACTTCCCCCTCCTTTCCCCTCTCCATCACCGGAGCTGCTGTACCTGTTTGAACCTGTCCCAGGTCACTTCACCCCTCCTTTCCCCTCTTCGCCAACATTACTGCTGCACCTGTCAGAACCTGTCCCAGCATCTCTTCATGCATCACATGACCTTGAATTGTCATTGCACTTCTCTCTCCATCTCCCTCTTCATAAACCATTACTGCTCCACCTGTCAGAACCTGTCCCAGCTTATCTTCCTACATCACATGACCTTGAACTGCCATTGCTCTTCCCCTTACTTCCCCTCTTCATCAACAATACTGCTGCACATGTCAGAACCTGTCCCAGCTTCTCGTCCTGCATCACATGACCTTGAACGGTCATTATATTTTCACCTCCTTTCCCTTCTCCTTTAACAGAACTGCTGCATGTGTTTGAACCTGTCACAGCTCACTTCCCCCCTCCTTTCCCCTCTTCGTCAACCATTACTGCTGCGCCTGTCAGAACCTGTCACAGATTCTCTTCCTGCATCACATGACCTCGAACTGTCATTGCAACTCCCTCTCCTTTCCCATCTCCATCATTGTGAGGCAAGTCACAAACTGTCCCAGCTCCTCTTTCTGCATATACTGGAGTATAAATAGCTACTTGAGCCCTGTGTTTATCATGTTGCTTCCCATCACCGTCGCCTACTGCAGTTCTCCTCATGTTTAAGTTAGATTTTTATCATTAAGTCTGCTCAGATGTTTGCATGCTGTCCCACTTATGGCTCAAAATTACTTTTTAAACCTTTGTATAACTTTTAAGTAATCTTTTAATGATTTGGTTTTACAGATTTACATGTGCCAGACTTCTGATAATTTAAACATATTTTTCCCCTGTACCAGTTCTGTGAGTCTATTTCACATGTTTTTGTTTAATTTCTTAACATTTATACAGTTACTTGGTGTGGTAATGCGCCTTGAACAGTTTCGAAATATAGTCTTGGTGGAGTCTCGTGACTTCTGCCGTTGTCTTCTAGTAGCTGCTAGTAGTGTACCACGCCTCTCTTCTTTGCAGTTCACTAGCAATGTAGGTGTTACATTAGTTACAAAACTTTGCCAGATAATTATGTCATTTCATCTTATTGTGCTGACTTTTTCGATGTAGCCAGGATATAAGTCTCAGTCGGGAGAGAAAAAAATTTCAACACATCAATAACATTCAGTACATTTGTTAGGGAAATAGTATGCTGCAGTGACTAATTTAATATAAATAGTCTAATGAACACGACTTAACTTTTAGTCAGCATATCCACACAGTAGAGAGTTTAATACATCTTAGCACACACATAGTCTGTCGTCTAGCCAAATAAGCGTCAGTTTGTTGCTTCACTTGGAATATATTTGATTTTTCCAGGATCTTATACTATATACAGTTAAATGCATAATGTTCTCTCTGTTCAGAGCTTTGATGTAGTCCTGGAAGTTAATTTTCTTTTTGATCATACACTTTTGAATTTCTTTAGCCTTTTTCTATACACTCTCACAGCACCTGTAGGCATACATATTCGCTCGCAGTCCTATAAACTCAGTCATAGGAACACCGTTACATTCGTCTTTAAATTTGCCTATAAAATTTATTGTTTTTAGGCGAGTAGCACGGATAGGCCGAAGTATCGAATTCATCCTGTACAATAAAAATGGAAGTAGCTCTTATACTAGAGTTCACTGAGTACACGAGAATATAATGTAGGTAGCTGTAAGCACACACACAAGAGCGCGATGTAGTTGTTATATCAATTATCAGTAACTGAATCATTCTGTATATGTTATCATCTCCAGTACATACATGCCAGACAAAACATATCTGATATTAATTCTTGGGTAAACTTTTTTAAGACTTACAAACCTACAGGTCAAACTTAACCAATTTTCATCTAGACACACGTACCTTCTTTACTTACTTGTACTTCACTAGACATACTACTCAGTCAGGTAATACACACAAGACACCATTGGAACATACTATTGAAACACACGTAAAAAACCAATGAAATATACCTCAAACCAAACCAATCTCCATGTAAAATTTAACCATTAATTTCCGAAGTTATACAATTACTATGAACGTAACTATATTTGTACCTGAATTCCTGTCATGACTAGACAAACCCGCTAAATATGTATACATCACAGGTTACTGTGTTTTTTTTAATTTCGGTCATAATCATTTTCCATAATACTCAACATTCCATGACAGAATCATTACACTAACTAATTAAAGTCCGTGCAGTCAAAGCAATAGATAATATCGTAATGTCAGTCACTTATGTCAGTTAAGCTACACAAATAACTTTTGGTCTTGCACATCAACATTATCTCCTTTTATAACCCTCCTGAGACATAATATCATTCATAATTACTCGGATTATATCTAATTATACATACCAGGATGAACTATTATAAAATACATTATAAAAATAAATAAATGTAATTTAATATAACATTTTCTTGCATATACTAGTATATAAACCGTAGTATACATATATGCTTTTCAAACAATACCTAGATGTCCAATACTAATCTTCAAAGATGATACTTTCTAACTATAATGTCTCCTGTCCTGTACCTATCTTAGCTCAGCCATACAGACTTTTAATATACTCACACTAAAGTATAATTTAATCCCCAATAAAATAAAACATTGAGTTCAACCGTTTATACCATCTTGTCACCTTACCTTATTCCCTTGACAGCTAACATACAATCAAGTTAGTGCTACTTCTTAATATTTCGTAAAAATTATCACTCATATTGTACCGGTAGTACAGTACTGCAGGCCGAAAAGCCCTTATGATTGTCAGAAAATTCTGTACTATATTCATTCTCGTTTACAGAATAGTTATAAACCAAGCCAATATTTTGTGATTATAATTTACTAAAAGAATTCATTCGTTCATTTGAATCGTCACCTTTGTGAGTGAGTAGGTAGGTTCCTAAATAACTACATTTTGTAAGATTGCCTCAAATATTGTGCTCTGTGACGAAAGTTATCAGCATCATTTCATTTTACAACTATGCAGACTACATTAGTTTTCAGTACACTCACAACGTGATTGTTTACTCTCAAATAAATTTTATGTTCATCTGTCATTTATATTTTAGTGAATGATATTTTAGCTATAGGCTACTCATTGTACCTGTAGTCTGAATATTTATCACTGTCGAAACACGGAAGACTTATCATAAGAGCCAACTCCAAGACTAAGAAGAATAAAAATCATCAACTATTCACCACTTCCTTTTTGTAACCTCAAGATTCAACACATCAAATTTTTGAAACACATTAATTTAAAAAAATAAGTTCAACCATATTTATCAGTATAATTTTCGTATTTTTAAACATTCAATACAGAGTACCATGTTACTTCCAAACACTGCATGCTTGCTATATTTGTATTTATGTAAAGTGCAGTCTCATGCGAACGAGGTTTTATTCATTCTTAGTTCAACTAAACCTTACCGAAAAAAAAACTTCCATCTTACTTTTTTTCTACATAAAACACTCTAGTGGCAGCATTTTTCTCTTGAGTAATTAAATGTTGTACGGGAAAATAAATTATCAACCCAGGAGTCTATTGACTGATACATTTCAAATTTATTTCAGTCATGAAGAAAACATATAAAATAATCGTGTTACAATAAAAATATTCTACAGTCACCTATGTTGTAGTGTCTTTTGAAGTACAGTTTCTGATGTGAACCTTAAATCCTTGTTTATTCGCATATACTGCACTACAGTTGTTACATGAGTAAGTCTTGTAGGCGATACCGGACTTGCAGTTTCTTTCTTCATGTATTCGTTGAGCACAGATTCGAAAGAACAGTTGACCGCAGTACTTGCATTCACACTCCGATGAACGAGAAACCTTTCCTTTGCATGTTTTTCTGTGGCTAGTCAAGACATCATTGCGAATAAACACTTCATCACAGTTTAGCCAAGAATTTATATCAGCTATGTTTTGTCTGTCATGTATGTACTGGAAATGATAACGTATACAGCACGATTCAGTTACTGATAATTGATATAACCGAGACGGATTTTGGCAGCGTTAAGTTATGTGATTGAATAGTGCAGTTTGTATATTATTTGGAAATATCTGTTGATATTGACTTAACGTACAGTATCGAATAGTTTGCTATGTGATCTGCCTCGGTTGGTTAATGAATGCTGAGATAATATTGCAAGGTATGATTCGTGTGGAAGATGAATTACTTTCGGATGTAGTTTTATTAGGATGCATACAAATCTAAAATGATAATTTGATTGTAGGTTTGATCTATCTTGGTAATTTAGTAGGTAGTTTGTAAATCAAATATTACAAGTGACGCTGGGCTATGGATTGAGTGGTGCTAGGTAGCGCTATACAGTAGGATAGATAATATGTAATATTTGACTGGTAGGGCTAGATGGTGTCAGAAAAGACTGATGATGATGCTATAGATAGGTATTGCGGCTATGTGTACTTATAACTGCCCGGAAGTTAAGTTAATTCAACCAGATTTGGAGTGGTAAATCTTTTTTGAAGTGTTCTCTGACGCTTCGTATTTTATTTTATCAATGTTCAAATTCAGAACAAGTGTGGAAGGTGAATATGGAGATAATAAAAAATATGAATAAAAATGCTAATATAAAAGAGAAGGGTAAGGTAAAAGCAAAAGAGCTGAGCTTGAGATTAAGAAACGACATCGCAGAGGTGAAATATTTTATTACGTATGATATAATTATTAATTTTATTAATTTTAGATGTGTTCCTGAGATGTGTTAGGAGTAACTCGACTTTGGTAGTTTTATGAATTTTTTTTTTGGGTCAAATAGATTAGTTGAAAATTGAACTCTGTTATGTATGGATCAGTTCTGTATAGTATAGATTTAATTGTAGTGATCAGATCTAAAGGTTTTCGTTAATGGTAGGTCTTATTATGTTTGCAGAAAATATCGGAAAAAATTTAAAAATGTATGCGATATCATGTGAATAGAACTGTGGTGGCATAGTCAGTTTTACATTAAGATTGTTATTACCAGGCATGTGTAGACTTGTAATTTTAGTTATTTAAGATAATGTTTGACTTGATTAGGTATGTATAGGGTAGAAAAAAGAGGTGCATTTATAGCTGATGTGATGTTACTGAAGGACTCGTCATATGTTTAGGATAAACACTGTATCAATAAGTACATGTAAGTTTTTAATTTCTTTTGATTAGTAAGCTTAAAGTTGAACTGAAATGATATATATGAAGAGTGAGATGGAAATATCTGAAGTAACTTGGCTTCAACTCACACAATGTGACTCTTACAAGCTGACTCGTACAAACCGACTCCTAACAGAATATTCTTGACAAAGATTAGTTTTGTAAAATATACTTTGTACGAATCTTCTCTCCGAGGTACAAACAGACCTGACAAATACGGAAGGTAGTAATGAAATTCTAGTTTTTATATTTGGTAGTCAAATTCAGCTTGCAAGAATGATGTCCACCATTCCGAATCACTGTGTAGCCTTGCGTGTGGTGTAACTTGCCGTTAGCAGCTGTTAGTGTACCGACAGCTCGTACCCTACTGAACATGAGTTCGATGGGATGCATACCTATATTCACTGTTTCAGGAAACTTTAGGTTCATCTTTTTAAATATGCATTTTATGAACAGTTGTAATTTGGGTGGTATGCATTATGATGGTCTCATGTAAAGTAAAAATGAATAGCTGTAGTATTTTGATAAAAAAATTACTATTCAAATGTTTCTATGTTTTTGGTAGAACTATAATAGTTGTTTCTACGCGGACTAATGTGATTATTTTATTCATAGTTAGGTTATGTGTCCGACTATGGTTAAGTGTGTGTAGGGTAGGAAGGAGGGGGCATTTATAGTTCTGTATATAAGATTGAACTCGTGTTAATTAATGTAATGAGATTTATAAATTTTCTTTACATATGGAAACATTTAAGAATGGTTAGGGGGAGTGAGAGATTTTGGTTGGTGCTCAACATTGATTATATTAGCGCTGGAAGAATTGATATGGTCTAGAATGGTTGGGTTCAAGTCGGACTGAGTTATGAACTTGAAAGGGATTTAGTACTTATTAGAGCTGGAATAGGTATGGAAAAAACTCTTGAATGTATGAAATATTATAATTAATTTCTAATTTACATACTGTGTATGAAAGTGAACGGACAAAAAGTTTACGCGTAAAAATTTTAGTTCCCGCTTATTAGTATAATACAATATAATGTGTTTTACATTAATATTTCCTATCGTATATTTCTGCTGTAGGTGAAAAGTGAATGTCTATAATGGATGGGATCGTCCAGTGATGAAAACTAACTACAGGGTTAACATTCTATACCTATGCTTGTTAACTGTTTCCGCGTCGCGTATACATATCTGCAATATGAATTTAAAAGCATGGAATTATATAGAAACGCTTCTACGATTTTATGTGTACCTATAATACTAAAGTAAGTAGCTTTCTTGTTAAGTTTGAGAAAACACTAGTGCTAATCCGAAAGGGAAATGCATATGGCGTCGCTCACTGAGACATGTGATGTGCTGTGTGTTGTGCTTCCGGTGATGTGTTCGGAATGTATGTACATAGTTCACTGTGGAGCTAAGAGAGTGTTTGTGTTTGTATCTATGCGTCAAGCAGTGGACATGTGTTTAAGAATGTTTAGTCGACTTATATTTGAATAAATGATTATAAGTAGATAGGTTATCTATAGATATGTCATTTATTTACCCTTCGTCCATCTCGATGTGATCAGGGATGGAACAAATCACTCAGACAAACTAGCAAACAGGAAAATAAGAAAGTAATTACACATAGTCTGAAGTCATGTAAAACAATGTTCTTGAGTGATTTCGGAATAAATTTGGTAAACAAAATATCGGTGTGAATGTAATGAAATTTGAACCCACGATCTCCATATTACAAGTCCGCGCGTGCAACTCTCGCGCCACCTTATTTTAACACATAAAACACTTATTTTGATAGCTGTAGAGTCTGCAAGTATGAGACGATAGTTTCGTAATGGTAGAAGTCTCGTATGTGCATGCTTTGAATTCAGCAAAAAATATATTTCCGATAAAAAACAATCGTGCCCTGACAGAGATTCGAACCCTGGACCATTAAATTAAATTAAAAAACATGCTACCACTGAGCTATCAGGGTAGTATTGACATAATTTTTCTTAAGACTTAAAATGTAATAGGTGGGTAGGAAGTGTTTGGCCCTGTGCTTCAGCGAGTTAGGGGCTGGTAGAATATATAAGAGGCTTTGCGATTGTTCTCGTCAGAACAGTGTTTTTCATGGCATACATATAATACACTCATAGACTGTGCCTTGGAGAAATGGACGGCTGTGTACTTGCCTGGTTTGGTCTAGCAGCGAGGCCGGATGTTACCAGACACCGCACAGGTGTGCAAGCAAAGCCCAGAGTCCAGATTCGAGTCAGGTTGCACCATGCGACAACGACATTCGAGAGTGCTTGCCCTGCGCTTCTCAAACTGACGTCTCACACAGCGCTGCAGTATGCACGTGGGCGGATGTTACCGACACCATGCAGGTGTCAGAGAGTCACGAAGGTAGTGTCATGTGACATTGCACCATGTAGCTTCTCTCTTGACTTTGACAAGGTCAGACAACTACATCGCGCTCTTGTGTGTGTGCTTACAGCTACCTACATTATATTCTCGAGTACTCAGTGAACTCTAGTACGAGAACTACGTCGATTTTAATTGTACAGGGTAAATTCGATACTTTGGCCTATCCATGCTACTCGCCTAAAAACAATAAAGTTTACATGCAAATTTAAAGACTAATGTAACGGTGTGTCCATGACTGAGTTTGTAGGACTGCGAGCGAAGATGTATGCCTACAGGTGCTGTGAGAGTGTATAGAAAAAGGCTAAAGACATTCAAACGTGTATTATTAAAAAGAAAGTTACCTTCCAGGACTACATCAAAGCTCTGAACAGAGAGAACGTTATGCATGTAACTGTATATAGTATAAGATCATGGAAAAAGCATATTATATTCCAAGTGAAGCAACAAACTGACGCTTATTTGGCTAGACGACAAAGTATGTGTGTGCTTAGATGTATTAAACTCTCTACCATGTGGATATGCTGACTAAAAGTTAAGTCGTGTTCATTAGACTATTTATATTAAATTTGTCACTGTAGCATACTATTTCCCTAACAAATGTACTGAATGTTATTAATGTGTTGAAATTTTTTTCTCTCCCGACTGTGACTTATATCCTGGCTACATCGAAAAAGTCAGTACAATAAGCTGAAATGACATAAAAATCTGGCAAAGTTTTGTAACTAATGTAACACCTACATTGCTAGTGAACTGCAAAGAAGAGAGGCGTGGTACACTACTAGCAGCTACTAGAAGACAACGGCAGAAGTCACGAGACTCCACCAAGACTAAATTTCGAAACTGTTTAAGGCGCATTACCACACCAAGTAACTGTATAAATGTTAAGAAATTAAACAAAAACATGTGAAATAGACTCATAGAACTGGTACAGGGGAAAAATATGTTTAAATTGTCAGAGTCTAGTACATGTAAATCTGTAAAACCAAATCATCAAAAGATTACTTAAAAGTTATACAAAGGTTTAAAAAGTAATTTGAGCCATAAGTGGGACAGCATGCAAACATCTGAGCAGACTGAATGATTATAATCTAAGTTAAACATGTGGAGAACTGCAGTAGGCGACGATGATGGGCAGCAACATTATAAACACAGGGTTCAAGTAGCTATTAATACTCCAGTATATGCAGAAAGAGAAGCTGGGACAGGTTGTGACTTGCCTCACAATGATGGTGATGGGAAAGGAGGGGGAGGTGCAATGACAGTCCGAGCTCATGTGATGCAGGAAGAGAATCTGTGACAGGTTCTGACATGTGCAGCAGTAATGGTGATGAAGAGGGGAAGGAGGGGGAAGTACAATGACAGTTCAAGGTCATGTGATGCAGGTAGAGAAGCTGTGACAGGTTCTGACAGGTGCAGCAGTATTAGTGATGAAGTGGGGAAGGAGGGGTGAAGTGACCTAGGACAGGTTCGAACAGGTTCAACAGCTCTGGCGATGGAGTGGGGAAAGGAGGGGGAAGTGCAATGACAATTCAAGGTCATGTGATGCAGGAAGAGAAGCTGTGACAGGTTCTGACAGGTACAACAGTAATGGTTGATGAAGAGGGGAAAGGAGGGGTGAAGTGACCTGGGACAGGTTCAAACAGGTACAGAAGCTCTGGTGATGGAGAGGGGAAAGGAAGGGAAAGTGCAATGACAGTTCAAGGTCATGTGATGCAGGAAGAGAAGCTGGGTCAGGTGTGCCTATGAATTAGACGAGTGAAGGAGGGGAGAGGGGAAGGTACTGTAGATAACTGCATGGTTATACAAAACTATAGTCCTTTCCTTGCTGGATGCTGAAGAAGTCGGGTGCTGTCCATCATGTCTGGGAGATGTGCAAGTAAGTATCATAATTAATTACTGAATTTATTGGAAATCGATCGGGTATGGTTTCGAGAATGTAGGATAATTGATCGACTGAATCGAAAATTATTAATTGTTTGAATTGATCGATAATCGATCGGGTGTTGAGCACAAGAAATTAAATAATAAATATTATAGATTGATTTTACCTTTTTAGTTATTAAAATAGGGGTTATGTTGATCGAGTATGAGACGCAAGAAATTAAATAATATAAAATATAGATTGATTTTAAATTTTTAGTTATCAAAAATAATAGGGGTTATATACACACATGTACTGCATAGCACGTGAACCTTAAATAAAGTACAACACTAGAATTAAATAATCGATTACTCGAATATGATGATGACATCAGTTCCCCTAGCAGACAACTCGGGAACGACCACAAGATGGTAGCATTAGCAATATCTACAAGGTCGAGGCGAAGGTTGCCGAGCTTGGTCGGGCAATGCCGATGAATTTTTTTAACTAAAGAATTATAAATAATTTTATTTAAAATGATTTCATTTTTATTAAATTTATTTTTTTTCAATGCATGGGGGTTGGGACAGAAATTTTTTTGGAAAACTCGAAAGAAACCTCAAGATGGCCTTTAGAAACAAGATGGTGGAATTTTAAAATATTTTTTGGAATTTTCGAAAATGACAACATCCAAGATGTCTACCAGAAATTATATGACGTCCGGAAACAAGATGGAGTCGGGGTGTCGGGTTACACTGGTGTCAAAGCTCAAGGTCATTGAGTCAAAGGTCAAGGTCACCCTCACCCTCAGCCGCCAGCTGCTGCGCCCGATCCGCTATTTTCATTCTTCTAAAGTAACTTAAACTCGTTAAATTCGTTAAGTATGTTTAGTGAGGCCTCGCCGTTACTGTACATATTATTTAAAATAATAATAATTACTTAAAATGCAAAAAGTAGTTTTCAAAATGTTAAACAATTTTTCTTCCCAAATTTTATTTGTATATCATTTGATTTTCCAGAGAGGGCAATGCATCGCTCCAAAATTTTGAATTATATTAAATATATAAAAAATATTGAACAATTTGAAAAACGATTTTTTAGTTTTATAAAAACTTCATAAATTTTTTTCTTATAAATGACCACAAAAATGAATTGCGAATACTAAACTTTACCACGACGATTAAATACAATCCGTTCTTTTCAGAAGACATGGGGTGAATTTAAATTTAAAAGAAAGAAGTAAAAAAAAAGAAGAAACTCGAGAGACGAAAAATAAATGTAATATGTATTTGTGAAAATTACTATAAACATTCAAGTGAAGAAAAATATTTAATACTGAAAAATATGAAAATAATATAATTGTTAAACGTGAAAAATGTAGAGATTCTAATAAATAAAAAAATTAAAAAGTCATTTAACATGTAGAATTCATAAAGGTTTACTGCCATTAACAAATAACAATTGAACAATAACCCATTAACTAAAAATAAATCATGAACTAAACAATAAAAAAGTTAAAGTAAAATGTGAAATTTGCGGAATATAATACAATCAATCATACAAAATAACTCGTGTTCGAAGTAGTAAACTACATATAAAATGGCAAATAATTATAAAAATTTTAGACAGTAAATGATAACATCGAAAAATTTGAAAATGAATCTGCAAATAATGACAGACTGAAAACTTAAGCTATTAAAATATAAATGGATATAAAGATCCAGAAAGGCTTCTTGGTGATGTTAAACAAATTGTAATAAACGAAATAGAAGAGCAGCTAGAACAAAATAATTTGAAATTATATATATATATATATATATATATATATATATATCTTCTACTGAATATAAAAGAGGACTATTTAATGCTTAAGAGTAACACAATGATTCTTTTAAAACTAAAAATAATTTTTAATTACAAACAACACATTTAGAGGAATGTTACAAGCAAAGAAAATTTAAAATTTTAGTCAAATTGGAAACATTTGAAGGGAAAGGATCTCAATGGACATTAAGGTTGTTCAAGTGGGGAAAAAACATAATTTTATATTTGTATAAAATTGTGTTAGTTTTGTACACATTAGTTGAGAGTACACATACTTCTAACGGAAAAAAATTAGCTCATCTAGTTTTCCCGTAATGGCACTTCAAAGTCAAAATTTGCGTAATTTTACTTCATACAAAACTTGAAAACCAGTAACATAATGAAATGGAAAAAAATCACATCAAAAGTACCTGTTACTGTCTATGGCTTGTAGCATATAAAACCCGTTAGGAAAAATGTTTATGTTAAATAAAAAATTT